>QYAH01000277.1:0-31286 GCA_003988945.1 Chaetoscypha palmicola | reverse complement strand
TTATACTCTCTTAGCTAGTTATCTCTTAATTATATATAATCAACTAGTTATTATCGAATACGTGTTATTTAGTACTCTTTATATAAGTACCCTTTTCGTATATATATATACCTAGTATCCCTAATAGGTATCTTATATAATAAGTACTAAATAATACGTATTTAATAATAACTAGTTAATTATATATAATTAAGAGATAACTAGCTAAGAGAGTATAGGAGAGAAGTACTTAAGTATATAAGGGAAGCTTAGGCCTAGCCGAGTCTAGTTATATAATATTAGTTAGTATAGTCAGCTAATATAGTTAGCTGATATTAGTCCTATACTAACTCTATATAATATATCCTTATATTCCTAATATCTATCTCTTTAATTATTATACTCTACCCCTTTAATTGTCGTACTCTACCCCTTTAATCGTCGTAATCTACTCTTAAAGCCTTAGTAGTATCTAGATTGTCAGGCTTATACCTAATATATAGAGATTAACTAGGCCCCTAGGGTGCTTAGCGTAAAGTAAAGAATCCTTAAATCGTTACTTAACGTTAAGGACCCTAGGAGGTAATTGTTAGAGGTAAAGTCTCGATATAGATAGATTTTCGTAAATCGGCCTATAAAAACATTACTTTCAGGGGGTGCTAAACGCCTCTAGCCTTAAGTAATAAATCCTCAAATCGTTACTTAACGCTAAGGACCCCTAGGACCCGGTTAAAGTCTACGATTTAGGTATATTAGCCTGATTATCTATAGTATCCTGACGATCAAAGAGCGTATCCCGACAGTTAGAGAGTAGATCCTAAGACAGAGCCTTAAGGTTTTATAGAGCTTAGAGCTTTCTGTAAAAAACAAGTTGTAAAAGAACTCTCTAAGTAGGTAACTATAACCACGAAAATCTTACTATATAGGGTAATTTGTGGGTGGAAAAATGGCCCCTTGGAATTTACTTTCAAGGGGTGTAAAAAGGCCCTATTGTAGTGACTTGTAGCACGCCCACGCCCGGTTCAAGGTTCCAATGTTGCGCTGCCTGGAGCAGATTAAATCACGTGCTATACACACCGCCGACGTCTCGGCATTTGTTTGAGACGCGCCGACCCGAAATGTTTCCCAAGTGCAAGTCAATAATAGGGGACGCTCGATCACAACCCGGCCACAAATGTCGTTTTCCAGCAACACCGGCGACAAGATGGAGTTTCAGGATGCCCAGAAGTTTGTGGTTCGATCGATACATGAGATCACGAATAGGTTTCAACAAGTCCCTGGGTCGGCCATGCTGATCCGGTACATTCAATCCAGCTACCAAGACGACCCAGTCCGTTCTGCCATTGAACTGATTCTAGTAATCTTTTTTGTTCGTTATCTGCTTGCGCCTTCTTATGCGACACATCCCGGAAACTTTGTTACACTGACTGAAGAGGTAGGCATATTCTAAAATGCTTGAGTGCGTGGATTGATTGGAAGATTAGGAGATTGACGATCTGGTTGATGAGTGGACTCCCGAACCCTTGGTTGCACCGCAAACCGCATTTGAGAAGGACGAGGGCGAGAAGTTGCCTGTCATTGTCGGGTAAGCCAGCTGGAGTTAATGTCTTTGGGCATCTACTAACCTAGTGGTAGACCAACAGGTCCAAAATCGAAGCTCTCCAACGGCCGAACAGTCACGAACCTCGCATCTTACAACTTCTACAACTTCGTTGGAAACGAACAAATCAAAGAAAAAGCCATTCAAACCCTACGGACCTACGGTGTGGGGCCCTGCGGCCCCCCTCAATTCTACGGAACTCAAGATGTACACATGAAAACCGAAGCAGATATTGCTTCTTGTCTAGGCACCGAAGGTTGTATAGTCTATGCTCAGGCTTTCTCTACTATTTCCAGCGTCATTCCCGCCTTTGCGAAACGCGGCGATATCATCGTTGCGGACAGGGCAGTCAATTTTGCTATTCGAAAGGGCTTACAAATATGTCGAAGCACTATACGGTATTATGAGCATAATGATATGGAAGATTTGGAGAGGGTACTTCAGAAGGTTGTCAAAGACCAAGCCAAGAAACCTCTTACTAGAAGGTTCATCGTGACTGAGGGATTATTCGAAACAGTTGGAGATTCTGTCGATCTGCCCAAATTGGTGCGTATTCCTAGAGCTGAGATTACATGCTTTGCTGATAGCTTGTCCAGGTTGAACTGAAACTTCGATACAAGTTCCGTCTAATGGTCGATGAGACCTGGTCTTTTGGTGTTCTCGGTAGAACCGGACGTGGGCTCACAGAAGCACAAAACGTAGACGCCTCACAGGTCGACATGCTCATTGGGTCTCTTGCAGGCCCTCTCTGCGCTGGTGGTGGTTTCTGTGCTGGTTCTACTGATGTCGTCGAGCATCAGCGTATCACTGCCGCTTCCTACACATACTCTGCTGCTCTACCTGCCATGCTTGCTACTACAGCGAGCGAGACACTGAACATGCTTCAATCCAATCCAGAGCTCCTTGTGCAATGCCGCGATAATATCAAGGCAATGAGGGCCCAGCTGGATCCTAGAAGCGATTGGGTGAGGTGTACAAGCGCGGCGGATAATCCCGTGATGCTCCTGGTCTTCAAGCCTGATATCGTCAACTCAAGACGGCTGTCTATTGAAGAACAGGAACGTATCTTGCAGGAGTGCGTTGATGAAGTGATTTGGCCCTCAGTTCCACTCAATCTTCTCAGCTAATTATATCACAGACCCTCGCAAACGGCGTTCTCATTACACGCCTGAAGTCGATGCCCGTAGCTCCCGGTTCTAATGGCAAAGACGAAGCATGGAAGCTCCAACCCGCGCTCAAAGTATGTGTCACCACTGGTCTATCAAAGAAAGAAATCGAGAAAGCAGGTATCACCATTAGACATGCCATTACGAAGGTTTTGACCCGGAAAACAAGTAGCAAGCTGGCGTTGCCTGCTTCGAGTTGACTTAAATCGTGGACATGACATTGCATAACACCTGATTGGCGCCTGTAAAGGGAAAGTGGCTTGAGCTTTAATGTTTAATATAAATAGAAATGTATGATCATGATTGCGTTAATTTGTTTATGTTGTGTCTAGAACTGTTGCGTGGTTTGGTTGATATCTCGCACCTTTTCACATTGGCGTCCAGTTGCAGTTGGCACACCACCTTTGCATCTTCTCGTTGGTCGAACACTGATGCAGCATACCCTTTCATGGTCCCGTTATTGGTCGCGTATTGTATCATGCAATGCAATGAACCGTTACGTCCCTGATATCATTTGCTGCTGCAGGTCGCTCCGTTTGCGCGAGGCTGTCAGCCTCTGGGATTCAGAAACCACGACCGCACGTCTTCACATCTGAAGGCGTTTATCTTTGTGGAAGCTGCAAACCGAAATTGAATCTATAGCCCTACCTGGTTCAATATTTTGCTCAAAGGCTATTCAGTATGGCGTCCAATGCCAGTGGAACCAGCATATGGACACCCAAAACCTCTCGCGAATTTTATCACTCCATCGAAGCTCTTTCTCGAAGGCTTAAAAGCTCGGAAAGTCCCCGATTACCAGTCGATTACCGAACAAGAGATCGCCATAAGAAACGCAATACGATGGGGTATGTTCTGTCTTACCAGTGGGAACTGCATCTAGCAGATCATTTTGCCTTTCTAGCTCATGCAACTGAAGGAGTGGAGCATGTTTCGGCAGCCACTATACAACAGGTAAATAACGAAAAGTTGAGCTTCATCGTTAGAATTGCTTCGAACCACACACCAGGGGAGAGCGTTGTTACAGGCTTAGAGGAGATTTTTAGGATCGTGAGAGAGCATGCTAGTATTGGTGAGCGACTTTCCGAGGCCGACTTTGACATAGGAATACGTTCAAGACGTTTCTAATTCGTCTCTCTCGAAGGAAAACGTGCGAATGGGCACAAAGAACGACTCTTTGATCAAATAATTTCCCTCGGGAAACATCGAATTTATGGTAGAATTAGAACAGCTCAATGGGTGCGACCAAGATACATCCGAGGAAGTACCCACAAGTCTCTCTCAACAAGAATAAGACATATGCTCGAAGTCTCTTGGCCAGAGTCGCCGGACCAAACCTCCCAAACAACAAGTCTTCGGAAACAGCTCAAGAAATTAATGGAATATTTAAATAATGTCGATCAAGGCAGTCACCAGGATCAGCATCGTCTTCTAAAGGAAGTGATCACACAGTGCCACGTCATTTCAAATCAGGGCTTCTCGACCACACTTGAAAGCTACCTGAGGAGCGAGAAGCTTCCGAAACAGGTCTTTCTTAGCCGAGAAGTTCTCGAAATCGATAAGCTTAGCAAATACCTTGAAATTTGTGACGATCTGATCCGACTCAGTCGCCACGCATCCTCTCGAGCTCACTGCAAGAACCTTAGACTCGAGACTTGCAAAGCAATTTCCACAAGTCGACCAGAAGGAGCAGCCACTTCGTGTTATGTTCATGGCGAGGTACAGCTCATTCTTTTCTACGAGACAGACCATTCGGATTATCCTCCGAGAGCCCTAGGTTCTAGTAAATCTGCATGTTTCCTTTGCGATTTGTTTGTCAAGCATCATGGGAAATTTGGCATGTCAAGTTCGCATATGAAACTTTACCCGAAGTGGATGATCCCAGACTGTGTATGGCTTACGGTGCAGCAAAGAATTAGATTGAAGGGAGTAATTAAGTGTATGTCGTTGGAGATGGTTGCTTTACTAAGTAAGCGTGTATATCCGAACAACACCTACGCGGAGAGCAAGACGCATGTCTTGCAGATTGAACAGACGTCCAGTGTCGATTCCTCGATTTTGAGTCTGGTCATTGTCGAGGACAGGGAAGCCGACGAAAGCGCAGCTACGACTGGCAACGAGAGTGCTTCTACATCGCAAATCCTCGATGTCATTGAAGAGGAAGAAAACGTGCCTAGATCATCTCCATTCTTACCTCGATGTAGCCCTCTCGATACCTCCCTGGCCAGATCAGTCTTTCAAACCACCGACCTCCCACTAACAATCCCAATCCTCCCAACAACAGCACATTGTACGGTCCTGACTAGGAAAACAGAGTACTTCTTCGACATGGAGGAGACATTTTCTGGCGCTATCCAAATCTCGGAATTTAACTTCGAGGTTGGAAACCAATCGAACCATGTCATCAATACAAGTGATCTAGACTATGACTCTGGAATTTCCCTCCGCCCAAATTCGAATTCGAAGACTTTACTTTTTCACATCCATGGTTCAGAAAGCGATAGTCTTTGTGTCGAGGTCACATGGGAGGGAGCACACGGTCCGTCGACCTCTTAAGTTTAGATACCTCATCAGAGACCAGCAACCTACTTCTGAATTCAATAAACATCGTACCCCCGAATACAGAATATCATTCGCGCTTAAATCTCACGTAGTCCCGCTTGCAACCCTTTTTCACGCCCAATCCACTATGACTCATCACACTCGGGCCCCTCCACATCCAAACTCTGCGGATGGTCGCGAATATATGTCAGTTTAATTTCTCATTTCCATCGAATCAGGATGAAGCGTAAGTCAACCACAATCTAGAAAGTTACTTAAGAAAAGGAGGCTAATAAGTAATACAGAATGTGGCGCAGCGGAAGCGCGCCGGGCTCATAACCCGGAGGTCCCTGGATCGAAACCAGGCATTGCTATAAACAAATTATTTTTTGCTGCATACTTTTATGCCTCTAGAGGATATGCCTGGGACAACTTTCTGTGTCTGTTATTCTCTTGTGCTCTGCTGCTTGGACTTGCTGTATAGAGAAGCATTTTTGTGTAGATGTCTAGGATACGGGCTGGTATTGACGAGGTGGGCGCCGAGGGAGTCAAGGATCTGGAGAAACACTTCTGGACAGATTGAGCTACACTTAGGAACTTAGGAGCCTAGATGTATGATCCAGATTCATGTGGTGTTCGTGGCTAAGTATTTCTAGAAGCAGATCTCTGGGCATGCGTGCTTCTTACCCGAATCAGGAGACATTCGGTGCAGTATCTGTCATGGACATCACAACCGACCGGATCGTGGTTCCTGGGGTCACAGACCGTATACGTGTCCATTAGGCTTAGACTTTGCTGAATGATATACAAGGACGACTCCTGCTTGAGCTCCAAAAAGAAATCGCAATTATATACATATATATTCTCATTCGGACGTATGCGGAGATGTATTTTTCTCTTGCACTTTGCAGCTGGCAAACTGCTCTCGTGCTTCTTGTCAGAGGAATGGTCTAATCTAGTATACGGATCCGTGAGAATACGAAGCAACATAAGTGGCCTTTTCCAACAGTCTATTTTCTTTGTACTGTATATAAGACCATTCAACATGTAGGTCTTGTACTCATTTTCTAAAAGGATAGGTTCGTGAGTTGTTAAAAGACTCCCCTGAATCCAAGGTTACTAAAGTCGAGAACAGAACCCAGTGGAGGCAAAATATAGAACTCACTATGGGACTTCCGTGACCACACCAACGATCGAGGTTATGGCATGGCTATCTTTGGATACTTATGCTTCATATTTTATGACACGAGGCTGCTCACTAAAGCTACGATGAAGACAGCCGCCATGCTGATCTTGTGGTGATTGATGTCGTCTCTAGAGTATGGTAATAAAGTCGCCACGGAATTCCATTATCTATTCCTGTAAGTGCACCACTGTTTGAACCTGTAGTTATATCACTACTATCTACTTGCCTGAGGAAAAGCTTGCATGTTAGTCCGTTCCAAATGTGTGAAGCTCCCAAATTTGAGAAAATCGAAATGACTTTGTACCTGGCCATACCCTCATGGCCACAGGCTATGCAGCCAAGCCTGATATCCCTTCTTCGAAATCAATTAGAGATCATGAAACCATGGAATGAGCCTTAATAGATGTGTGATGCACGGCTCTGGTCGCCTCACTTGTGGAGCTACAGCTACAACATTTCTTTTTCTCACATCTTTCTCTTCCGAGACCCTCCAGTTCTCCTCTCCGGTAGCTCAGAGGATTCTTTCCTCCCAGGCAACTGTGAGGGGACCTCATTGGGCATTGGCATTTGAATCTACGTCCAGCTTGCAGAGTTCCGCCCGGCTGAATTCGACTCATTCTCCGTTGCCTTAAGTAAGGGTACATACGCCTAATTACAGAGTCTCAGCGGAGTGGGCAGTGTATGAAATGGAATTTCGCCTCTTAATTCTGACTAGGTTTGTTCCGCTATGCGGAACTATTCGTATGTATCGTATCCTGTTCTATACCCACCCAGGCCCCTTTCGTAACATTCATCCAAGTCCATGACTGGTGTCAAGTACTCTCTGCCATATTCATCCATTGCTATGTACCAAAATCAGAGCCCCTCCCAATCCCGTTCCCATGTGCATTCGGCGCTTCATCTAGTCCAACACCCATCGTCGCTCAAACCTCATTGAAGAGCCCCCAGTCCTTAATCTTAAAAGTCTCCCAAATCTTAGCTGCAATTTCAACGCTGTTCTCAATCAGCTTCCCCTGCTTGCCAATCTGCATATCAATCTCCTCCTCTGTATACTCTCCCTTTATATGCGGTACATTAATTGTGATGAGGATGTCCGTGCTCTCTTTCTCCAGTCTCACAAGTGTGAGTACTATAGCCGTAAAATCTGGGTTCTTAGAGTCTGGCTGTGGTGGAGGGGTCTGGGTGGCGATCAGCGTGTAGGAGGGAATTTCTTCACTGGATGGCTGTGAGCACGTGACGAGCTGAAGGAAGATATCTAGTTTTAGGGGAATGACGCACGGGAGCTTCGAGAACTGAGTGTTTGATGTGTTCCAGACTTTGACAGTATCAACATCAGAATCGACGATGTCCTCCAGATGGGTGGTCAAGGCGGCGCCATCAACGGCTGGACCGCTGCCCGCTTGGCCCACTCGCTCTGTGATGTCGAAGATAATACTAGTGAAGCCATCTTTGTCGAGATAGACTTCCTGGTGATCGGGAACTTGTCGGATGGTGCTAGGATTGTCAGTAGCGTGAGCACTGGTGACAGAGCCGCAGCATGACTTACCTGACATCTGCGAAGTTGGTTGGGAGGTCGACGATAAGAGCCCCGCCGAAAAGAGGTGTGCTGTTGAAACTAGGCATGTTCGATAATGAATAAAAGATGTCCTTTTCGGGTTCAAGGGCAGGTGTGTTTGGATCGTTGAGTTATGTCTGCTTACGCAGTTGGGCTCAGCCTTTTGTACGCCCGAGGCGATCGGTGTTGATTTGTTTTTTTCTTGGCCGCGTAACTCGCTGACTTGACTGTGACTTCTATGACTGTCTAAAATCCGGGTATATCAAGGACTGACTCCGAAGCCAAGAAGCGTGGAATGTTGTGATCGAATCGTGACGCGAGAGAATAGGTTGAGGTGCAATGATGAGAAGCCGAGAAGGCTCGTCTAACAACCCTCGCTTGGCCATGTCCTACACCAGCCCCGGCAAAAAAAACACCACATGGTTAAGCCAAAACTTTTGACGAGGTGCTATTTTGCGAAAGAGACCCTTCAAAAATAAAATGACAGAAATCCAAAAAGAATTCTGAATTAACAGAAGATGTTTACAAAGATTTTATGAACGGAGTATTTTGGGCATGAACCACGGTCATCTCTGGTAAAAGGCAAGAAATGAATTCTGAGCTAGTTTGTCCCACTCCAGGGAGAAAATGTTATGTAATGACCTTTATAAATAGCAAAACTTTGTGCCACCAAACCTACGTCCAAACAGAAATCGATGCGTTTTCTGCGACGGACAGCAATGGCTTCATAACAACTCTGTTTATCGATAGCCTGGATACCTGTTGATGTAGTTTCACGCTAATTGACTGGCTAGTTGGAATATCGACTGCTTCAAGAGTTGCATTGCTCGGGATAAGGTTCGCTTCTAGCTTAAGATCCAACAGCCTTACCTGCCTAAGCACGAATGACATTGAAATCGCATGCTGGAAGCAGCGGACTTAGCTTGGGAGCTTTGGAAAAAAGGCTGCCTATCTACTGAAAATCTTCGTTTCCAATTAATTCGGTTTGACTGCTGGTCCAGCTCCCACTATATTTCGGTGTGAATCTTACATAACCCCCCCCCCGCATTGCCCGATCTCGAACATGCATGCTATCATCACCTCACATTCCATGCCCCCTCCCCCATCTGCTCATCTCCCTGAAGAGCTACACACCCAACCGCGAACATGTCCTCCCTAGCTAGTTGCATCTTCTGCAAGATTGTCAAAGGTTGCTATCTCTCCTCCATCTTTCTGCATTGCCTCCCATTTGTTCCCTTCTCCATCCTATTCCGACTTTGGGAGTCAAGCTGACACAACCCCACCAGGTGAAATACCCTCCTTTAAACTCTACGAATCCGAAAAAGTGTTCGCATTCCTCGATATCAATCCCCTCTCTAGAGGTCACGCCCTAGTAATCCCGAAGCACCACGGCGAGAAACTGACGGATATACCCGATGATCAATTGAGTGAGATATTGGTATGCGCTCTAGACGCTGCATCGTAATCTAGGATCAGACAGACTGTCAGAAGGCACAGGTTCTAGGAGATCATATGCTGATACAGTGGGACAATAGCCAGTGGTCAAGAAGCTCGTCACCGCGACAGGCGCGGAGGATTACAATGTTCTACAGAATAACGGACGTATCGCGCACCAGGTTGTCGATCATGTATGAATGTCCCTTCTCACCAACTGACTTGGCACGGCTCTAATCAATCCATTGCATAGGTTCATTTTCATATGGTATGTCTACGTCCTCCGGGCTCGTAAAGAAAAGGACTTACTTGTTGGTAGATTCCAAAGCCGAATACCACCGAGGGAATGTCAATTGGATGGCCACAGCAGAAAACGGATATGGACGGATTGAAAGCCTTGTTGGCGGACATCAAGTCGAAGATGTAGCAACTTTTGATCAATCATGAAATGTTGACATGTCTACAGAAGTCCCTAAGTATCGTGAAGGGAGAAGTATATCTGATAGGGAGAGGCTGGCGTCCTTGTGCAACTATTTCTCCTTGCATGCCAGCAGATGCCAACGCCAGCCGAACCATTTCCTCACTAATGCAATATTATATTACACGCCTGCAACATCTCAACTTCATCATCTCAAAAGACTTATCCATCAAAAACACCTAATCCAAGTCATCTGCCGATGTTTCTACTTTGGGAGCCCCATTGGGTACGGGAGCTGCTTCTGTAGTCTCTGGCTGGGCCTTTGGCGGGTAAAACTGCAATTGGCCTCCAGGTCCAAGCAGACCTATTCGGTCGTAGTAGGATTTGGCGCGTACATAAGGGTCTAAAACCCAATAGCCATCTCGAAGTGAGATGGCAAGCTTTTGCCTCGCTTCCTTGGCAACTGCTACATCTGTCCCATCGATCCAATTCTTGGTCTCTGATTCCAATTCTTTGACCGTTTCTTCTCTTTCGAGGAGCAACTTATCTCTTGTTGTTGTGTCTTTCATGGTGTCGTTTTCAGCTTGTGAAGGTTCTATGTATTTGTATTCCCAGTCTTCTTCGCCACCTAATTCTTTGAGGATGTTGCTTTTTGAGACGAATTCTTCCATTTCCTGGGCGTTATTGGTAAAGTGAACCTTACTTGCTACGACAGGGTCCAGCCAACCCTTAATGATTTTCCATATGCCTTGGAAGACCCAAGGCGCTTTGTGCACCAACACAACACCTAAACTTTCGGGATAGTTGGCCTCAAAGCACTTGATCATAAATTTGACTGGCGCATAATCCTAATGTCAAGATAAGCAATTGTTTTTTCAAACAACAAGTGATATCACACGTACCATATTGGCTAAGGAGAATCCTGTCAAGTCGAATATCACACAAGCAGTGTCTGTTGGAGGTGCAAGCATCATTCTTCCGGTCTCAATAGTAAAAACGGTGTACTTTTCCAAAGACTCCTCGCTCTGCTCGCCTTGCTTGTGAAGCCTTGCCCTCACAAAGCACATTGGTCTACCCTCCTTGTCGAGCCCATGAAAAAAGCTCTTTCCCATTCGCATTTGGGATAGAAAATCCTCAGCTAACTTCTTTTTTGCAACATCGTTTCCACTAGCATCTGCCAAAGCCACAAGCTCACCATTTCTCATGAGGTCGTCGTCAACATGAAAATCTTTTGCTCTCCATCTCATAGTAGATATCATCATTACCAAGGCTTTATTAACATCCCATTTTCGAGCCCTTAAGAATCTCAAGAGAAGTGCATCTGGATGGTCGTGCTTAACCATGCTCCAGAAGGTTGCCCTGAGTGATTCGGGTGACTGGTTTGCTAACGCATCGTGGAATTCTTTCGTTTGCCCATATTTGTCGTCTGCTTCTGCGACCGGAGTTTGTGTTCCCGATTCATTTGATGTTGTAGAGTCGGCATCGTCGTTGTGACTTCTTCTGAACATAGACATTCTCTTTTTCTTTGGCTTCTTCGAATCTCCCAGGTCTGACTTGACTTTGCCACTCTCTGCGACTCCATTGCCGTTGGCCCCCTTCTCCAAAACTCCAAAGACCTCCAGTGTCACCACCCATAATTCTCTCAATTTCTCTTCTTGGTCTGCCGTTAGGTGGCCTAACCTTCCGACTTGATTTTCTTGAGGCATATCGAATTCTTCAAACTCTGCGTTATTTCTGACCACCGTTGTTTCTTCTTGTCTTTCCCGCACTAGCTTTTCTTTTCTAGTAGATTCGAGTCCGGTTGAAGTAAAAGCGTATAGTCCAGCGGCAAGGACACAGACGAGGAGCGCAGTCCAGGAACCGAGACTATTTTGGACAACTGATGGAGCCTCTGGTAGCTCTGTGAAAGGAGGGTTGCGCGCTACAGTAATCCCAAGGATAATGTCGCGAATAGTCTGTTTCGGCCTTTGCGAATCGCACAGACTGGACGGGGCCTTTGGTAAAGACGCTCGATCAATCGAACGGTTCAGGTGACTGGATCGCAATTCTTTTGGAAGCTTTGCGCTGTAGGGAGAATATGATTTGTGATGTCCCCGGATAGGTGGGAGGGTGGATAGAATAAGTTGCTGAGCGTTGTGGCTGCGGCGCACACGCAAAATCTGTGTAGGCTGAGGATATCTACCGACAACGCTGAATTCCAGAGCAGGTACAATATTCGCTTTTGTCATGGACCCTATGAAGTGAAGTAGGAGCCGGGCGAGGTTGGCGACTTTTGTAAACTTGTAAGCTGCCAATGTCGAGACAAGATGACTGAGAGCCTGTTCCTGTGCAGCAGTCGTAACCTGGACACGTCAATAGTGAAGCATACGCGACAGAAGTGTACTCCGTACGAAATGCGATATTCGGAGACTTCGGCGCAAAGATACAGGGCAGTACTCTACTGCAACTGTACTCCGTACTGTATCAGAGATTGGATAAGAAGTATTGGATATTGGTGTCATCACGTCCGGCCAAGCCGATCACTGGATGCGCCTTCCTTGGCGGGGCTTGGTTTCATAAGAGCGTCATTGTTATTTGCTCCGCGACGGGACACAAATACTTCTTTCTACTGTGTACGATACAGCGAAACTACGGATGCACGCCTTTCCTCCGGACAGGAATTACAGTATAGTATCGTACCGGGATATCCCTGGTGAGTGGTTCTGGCGCGTCACTCTGAACTCATACGGCTGTGGGTTTGGAGTTGCCGATGTGCTGTGCATCCATGGATGTCTCTGCCAGAGGGGTGCGGAGGATTATTCAGTGCGGGGTCTGTGTCCCGAGGTCGGAATCGGAATCGGAGTCGGCGTCGCAGTCGGATCAGAGAATTGAGCAGAAGTTCCTGGGAGCATCGGTACCGGGCCTGGTGAACGTCGCGTCGCGAGACCACACCTGGGCAGACGCGCGAAGACAAAATACTACGTCTTGCGAGTCTGACCCGACATAGAGCATAGAGCAGAGCATCTTATTCGGATCCCGCTAAAGTCGAAATACGATCGCGAGACCCTCAGCCTTGAGTCGCCATGTCTTCCACCACTCCCCAAGCCAGCAGTAGCACAAAACGCAGACCGATTTCTCGACCAACGACCCCTCTTCGCCCCTCCTCGAGATCCTCATTGCGCGAGTCCGGGAAATCGAGCGTCGGAGGAACATCAGATGTGCCAATAGAAGCTTTTGAGCCTGCCTTTGCAGAACTCTCTGATTCAATGGCAGATTTGGAAGCTAATTTTATGCACCTGCAATTAATGCATGAGAGTCTAGCACGCTTCAGTGAGAACTTTGCAAGCTTCTTGTATGGATTGAATATGAATGCATTCTGTGTGGACTTTCCAGAGGTACACTCTTAGCATTCATGTAAACGGAATCGCCATGGCTAATTCTTGACCTAGGCGCCTATTTCGGATTCTTTTCGAAGGTCTGGCGTTGCGGATGATGATTTGGGTATGATGAGCAGGATTGCCTCAACTATCGCAACTAATTGTTCGCAGGAAGATCAACTAATTCAGAGAGGTTCCGAGGCGAAATTGATGGGGAAACAACGTTTATGTATGTCAAAGCTGGATCCTCATTGATTTTTTTATTCTGATAGCTCCAGGACCACTGATACCTCTTTCGTCGATAATCCTCCCACGTCCTCCAAAGCTACCCCGAAATTCTCAACTCCAGCCCCCGCATCGCGAATAGTGGGAGCAGGTCGTGGAAGTGTTCCTTCCGCGAGAGGCGGTACTGCTCGAGGCGGCTCTCGAGGGACTCGTGGCAGTGGATTGGCCAGGGCGGCCAAAGGTCGAAGTGTGCGATAGATGTACCACAATCCCGATGTTGATACCCATACCCATACCATGCTTCTACGAATCGCATATTTCCAAACGTAAATCTAAGACATGCATCATTTCACGTCACCTTGTCTTCCGCAATAGAATCCGCATTGTCCATCCCCATCTCGATCTCCATATTCTGGGTATTGTACCGCGCTGCTTGGCGTGGTCCATTATCCGTTCGGAGACCTACGGCAGCTTCCGCTTCTTGCTGCGTGTATGCCCCTTCCTTCAATGCCTTCAGCCTAGTGACCCAGATAAGCTTTGGCGTCTTTCCAAGACCTGTTCAGCCTTACCTCCGCTTGTGCGTGCTTCCTTTTCGGTGGCCAACAAGACTATGTTCGCTCTCAAACCATTTCGCGCATTCCACGCAATAGAATTGCCCTAGGCCAGGTAGATCCTCTGCGGCTTTCGTGTCCTTGTGTTGCTGAAGGTGCTTAGGAGAGCGTATGTCTGCGGCGACTTGATCGACGTCTCTAAATAGAAGTTAGCGATGGGGTGTCGCAAACGTGAAGCGGAGTGGAGCAAATAATATTTTCTCATACCTCAGACGCCTTCTTGTCTTCGTGCGAGTAGACTTTTGCGGGATCCCCATACTAGCTGTTGACGCGACTGTGAAGAACCACGGTTTTGAAATGTTTTCAAGGTGGTTAGGAATCCGAGGTTTCGTCTCGCCAAAACAAATGCGAAATAAAGATCTCTTGGTCTGGAAGAACCTTGCACTAGTGAGCCTCATTCGGTTTAGCTCCATCACCCCACTTCGCACTCTCTTACTATCACGACCGACCACGACAACTCACAGCATATAGTCTAAACTTTCGAATACCTTACCTACACAAGTACTTGAGTATTGAATACTCAATTAGTGCCCAAGTACTTATGTGTGTTGTTTCAAATCACCTTGACTATCTGTCAAGTCAAATCGTTTTCTCAACCACTAGCAACGAAGGGAGAAAACTAGTAATCGTGATATTCGTCCTCGAATAGTGCATGAAGAACCTTAGAAGCAACGTTTGATCAGAGTTCTTGCTGATGGAGGGCTATTGTAAGAATATACGACTTGTCTCCTTTTATTGTGTTGAACTCAACGCCCATACGGGCATGAAACACTTTCACCCAGGGCTTCCACGCACCACCTTCTGTATCTCACAAAGCTAATGCCTCTCATTGAGAACTCCAGTATTAGCCTGGTCTAAACCCGACTGATGTTTCTGATCTCCTAATTCGTAGGTCCATCATTTTTCGACGCTCCCAGTCCTTCCTTCGCTCCCTCGGCTGCCAACACTGGCCGTATTGGGCCTCCTATCCTCGTCCTCGTCCAAATCAAACTCCGAGATTTCGTCCGGTGCGCAAGAACGATGGTGATCTCTTCCACTCTTGCCTCCCTTATCTAGGTTTCCTCCTTCAATCTTGCTTGGCCAGATCGACTCAAATATGTAGTTTGGGACGATCATACAGAAGGCGATGACAATGAAGAGTGCCAAGAAGAGCGCATTACCAAATGCTGTGAAGATCGCTTGAACGGCATCACGGATGTTCTGGAAGAGGTCGATCACAATAGTCAAGAAGACTAAGTAGTAACGTTAGCTTTTTATCTATGTTTCGTGAAGTAAATATCAATTCTCCAGGTTTTCACTCACTGTGTAGCGTGTCAGGTGCAGGTACCACCTTAGAGTTCTGAAACTGTTGGACTTGTCTCCTGGCCGGCGATGCTTTCGGAGCGACCATTGCTTCCTCTGGATTCTTGCGGTGCTGCTTTTCGCCGTCGGGGCATTGTGCAAGCTTGTCGTTGCTCGGAGTATTTCTCATGTTTACGCACGCTCCCGATGGCTGGTAATCAGAAGGATCTGACATCTGTGTCCAGGTTTTGTATGTCCTATGATTCATTTTGGTGGTTTGGTGAATCACAGCGAGAAGACTATCTACTTTCTACTCTGTCTGGAAGCGAGAGGCCTACTCTTGTAGGCAAGCATCTCTACTGGCGTCCGTGCTTCGCTCCATCTATTACTCAACTGACTTTGTCGTCAGTTTCGAAACACCCTATTCACCGTCTCATTCCCGTTATTATTTTGCCGAGTTGAGTACCAGGAACGACTTTCACCTCTCCGTACCCGACTTGTCTATCCGTTGGGAAGAGCACATGTGGAAGATGTAGGTAATTCTAATGGAAGTCACACATACTTCTATGCCAACTATTCACAGTTTGGGCAAGACGCTACCGCATTCTATAGCATGCGTGAAGCGCCAGCCCGCACGGCTTGACAACTTAAAGAGAGACATTACCCATGCAATTGTTATTCGATCTCGTAAGTCTCATGTGAGTTGTCTTAAATTTAGCCAAGGAAGTGTGCTCTTGCTAGGTTTTCCTCTTTTCTTAGCGGCAATCAAGGCTAATTCAAGGTCCGACAGACATAACTTTTGTGAGGCATCACAAAGTACCTCTGCTCTAGGCAGTCCATAGACGTGAAAAAGATGCACATATACATCTCCTCGACTCTCTCTGGCTGTCGCCCTCGAAACTATAAGACCCTTCTCAGAGCCTTTAGTTTTCGAATGCACCATTCAAGGTGGCATACTCCCACATTCGAGCCCCTTTCATTACCAACTTCCTGGAGTCGCGGCGGTCCACACAATACTCAATTAGCATGTTGAGAGTACTGAAGTATTTATAGCGATAGATGCTGGGTAGAAATGTGCAGAATAAAGATTTTCCAAAGCATCTTGTGCCGAGTCACATTACGCGAGATAGAAGGGCATTGCTGCTTAAGTACTCCAGCAGTAGTAGGTAAGAATGGATGCAGTCAGTCCTCGCAGAGCATCTGGCACAATTTAAAATGTGGTATGCGAAAGGTCGTGGCCACTATCTACCACTGGAGACTGTCCACTTCTGTGAGCACTAGACTTACCACAAGTATTGCACCTTATGTTTATTACATCCGCCTGGGACACACGAGAAGCTTATGCAATTTCTGGTATTTTGACGATGCACTCTTGATCTCTGTAGTGCCATCATTGAGTTGGCTAGAAGTCTTGTAATGTCGGAGCGAGGCGACTGCACACAATAGCTGGATGCGTTCTAGGGTTAGCGTTTTGATAGAGTAGCGTGGCAGGTGCCGCCCACTCTACCTAGGTAGTGGCAGAAGATATCCGCAAGTCATGCTGTCTAAAAGCCGACGAATACCGCGGTATACATAAGTACACGGTTCGCGGGCAAAATTTCATAGTATTCCTACTTGAGTCCGTATATCGTTCAAAGGTCGTCAAATATTTTCTCATTGCCTACCTGCTGCGGTTCTTCATAAGATCGGTTCCGTCGACTAAATTGAAGACAAGCGAATATGGCGGCCAGCATCACAGGTCCTGGCCTACTCTACGTCAATTCTAAAATCGCTTCTGATCTTCTCAATGAAGAGACGTATGTCAAGTGGTATAGCGAGGATCATATTCCGGAAATTATCGAGACGTCTGGCGTAAACACAGCCGTTCGATGCAAAGATGTTAATCCATCGGCAGACAAGCCCAACTTGGTTTTATACCCAATGGCGGACATTGGATTTACACAAACCGGAGATTTCAGGAAGATAAGGGTGCATAGCGATTTCCTACCAAACAAAGGCCCTGTTTACGATTTAGCGGATATCGATGTCAGATACTATGGTTTGATACAGACATTTGATCCGAAGGGAACTAAACCTGGTTTGTAGCTTGGAGTGCTGATCAGCAACTTATGCTGATATTCGCAAGGTCAAACTAAGCTAATACTGACTGCTGGTATGGAGCTTGGCCCTAAAGTCACCGAGCAAGATTTCGATGGGTGGTATCGAGAAGAAGTCTACCTCACGTGTCTCTCAGTCTTGTCTTGTTTCTAATACCCTTCAGCATCTCGAAGAACTATCCAACTGCCCAAACTATCTCCGAACGACACGTTTCAAACTCCTCTACCACCGTACTAACGCACAGTCTCGAATCCTAAAAGGCCTGCCCCCTCGCCCTGAAGACAAAGAAATCCAAACACCGCCTTCATATTTGGCTCTACACGAGTTCGATACAGAAACGCCCGATTTACCAGCTATTATGAGAACCGCCGAGACAGAGTGGAGTAAGAGAATTTTGAAAGATGTAGAGAGGACCGACTCGCCGGTTTTCAAGGTTGTGGAGACTTATGGAGATGGGAAGTTCTTCACATAAGACCGTGTCGATTGGATCATGTGTCGCTGAAGTTCATGCGAAAAAGAAAACTTCCAAGCTTGTCCTCCAAAAAATAGAAAATATAGGGCTCAGAGATGAGATCAGACAGCTGTTACATTGTTGATAATTAGCGAACCCTAAATCAATGAGATTTTCGATGGATTATCAGATGGCTACTCGACATGAACGGATGGTGAAGTCATATGAGGGAGATTTCAGTGAACACCAAATTGCCCTTTTTCTAGCTGGGAGAGAACATGCTAAGGCTAAGCCCTGGAATTTGCAGGTTGTTTGTGAAAGACTAGGAGAATTAACATTGGAATTCGTTTACAGCGCTCTCTCCCATAAGTCATTTATATATCGCGAAATTTGTCCAAAGTCTACCCTCGAACCAAGTAATCCTATAGATGATAACCTTCTCCTCGAGATCTCCAAGCCAGCTTCAAGGCGAACTCAAGATCCGAGATACACATACCAACAAAGATGAGATTGACCTGCTTTATTCCGGTGTGAATAGGCAACATAATACAAGTGTAATTTTAAGATTTTATCTACATAAATAAGTGACTTGGAGGCCGGGGGTTCAGCTTTAAAGAAGTTTCACATTCAAAACACTGAGCCCTCATATTGAACCAATTTCAGGCATACTGCTGGGGTATCAAATCCGAAAGAATCCTGCTGATGAAACGCGGACGATTTCATGTCACTACTTGAGGACAACATTTGTAGATTGGCTAGCGAATATCTCATTATAGCTTGATTCATGTGCGGCTCGTTCGTACCATCTGCCACCACATGCTTTGCTGCCAAGTGACACCATCTTCAGAATCGATCAAGAATCGCCACTTCTTCCTGAACCACGGTGCCGCTTCCCATCGGCGTCCGTCTGGAGGCTGCTCCCTATCAAGGCTCTCAGGCCAGTAGATCACTCCTCCTCCAAGAAGATCAGCCTTTAAATCTAGCAGATCGATGAGTGGGGGGTTGGAAGATCCCAAAGAAATGGCTCGCGTGCGCAACACCGGAAATGGTACCAAGTCTAGATATGCATGATGTGGGTAGAGAACCTGAGGGACAGTTGGACGAAGGTACTCAGGTATCGAAGAGTGGGAAACTGCAGCTAGATGATCCTGTGCATTCTCGACTGTTGTTGTCGGGCTGTAGAAAGGCGAATAGCATTCGAGACATGTAGCCAGAAGCTCCTCAGGCTTTATGCCCAACGTCCGCGCGGGTTGTACCAATGCTAAGATCGTAGAGTGCTTAGAAGGATAGACCCAGGTCTGGTATGACAATGGGAGTGATATGAGTAGGCCTAGTGACGGACTTGAGAAGTAACTGTCCGTTGCTAATCTGGACCTTCCAAAAGAAGAGCTGGTAGGATCTAACATAAAGTTTCGGGGAGGCTCGGGGTCAAAATCACCAAATATTTGACCCTGGGAGCGTGACGAAAGTGAGCTACGTTGACTGGACCCACCATACTGTAGATCACCAAACGGGCTCAGTATTGACGGCCCCTCTAGTTCATTAGGCCTTGGTACACAGCAGTCACTAGCAGTCGGAGCTGTTAAGGCTGGTGGTATGCCCCAGGAATCGGATGCGAGAGAGACCCACTCAGAATCTGCAATGCTGTTGAACTCCGGACAGCATGAATCTATTAGATGAGTTAATGACTGACAACTCATGGCCTCTCCCGAAAGGTCCGTTGTTGACTCGTAGCTGGATGCACAAGGCGCAGCTTCCATTGAGACTTGATCGGGCTCGTGGATAGAAATCCTATCGTCAAGCTCAATTGCATCTTCTGAAAGCATTTGAATCGAATCTACATGATTAGATTGGACGTTCGTCACATGTGATGTGTGTTGCTGGACGGGCTCTTCCATAATACGAGGTTGCAGTTCATGATATTTTCCACCCGCACTTCGCTTCCGTTGCTTCGAATTTTTAGCGACTTCTTTCTGTCTTTTGCCTGCCAGGTTTGAAGTCATAGAGAACTTTAGTGCGAGCATACTATCTCAGCAGCCAGGTTGAAGAAAGACGTACGATATGCTTTCGCGGCTGCTCGGTTTTGAGCAAGCCTCGTGCTCGTGACGATTCGCTTGTTTGGAACTTTAGCCGATTTCTGATGTGCATCAGCCATCTTTGAAATATCATCTAAGACAAATATTGCTCGTCGATGGTTGTCTCGGTCGAGGGCAGATTGATTCGTCAATTGTGACGGATGATGTCGAGGATAGTCATTGTTGATGAAACCGAGTGTAAGTGGATGCTGAGTAAAGCGTAGGTCGACGTCGTCAAACTGGCTGACGCTATTTAAGCCAATCAGATTGAGCTAAATTTCCCTCATGCTCGGGATCTCCTTCTTAAGCTACTAAGTACGGTTCACCAGATAGCTTCACATTAAATCAGTCAATTAAGTCATAGATGCTTGGACATCACACATTTTCGAGCTCAATCTGGTGGTGATCTAAAGGCAGACATGCAGGTGTGTTTGGAGCTCGTGCCTTGTGACGGATCGTGGATGACGCTCTTTCAGCCAAGGAGAGGTCGCGCGTTATCCAGGTCCAGACCTCAGGACATACAACTTACGCCCAGCATCTATTACATCGACCATCATCCCCCATCATCCATCACCCTCCGTCAGCCATCAGTCTCCATACCACACCCTCGAAACGCGGCCAACGTTTGGCGTTATCGATGGGGTGGCATCGTAATGTTCGTCCTTGTGGGTGAAGAGCTGTGGATTCACCTCGTGGCGTACCAACCTAGCTACCTAACTTCAGTCCTCTGTAGAGAGTGGAATATAAAACATCTCTCGGCGCCGTCAATGTTTAAATTAAAACTCAGGTCACTTCATACTCTTGCCTTAAGTCTCCAGCTGGCTCACCATTGTAAGCATTAGCTCATCATTATGTCGTCCTCTCGAAAGATCATTGTCGTGATCGGCGCAACTGGAAATCAAGGCTCCTCAGTCGCCCATACGTTCCTCCGCCTCCCAAAGTGGCACGTTCGTTGTTTGACTCGCAATCCATCATCAGAAGCCTCAAAATCGCTCGCCAATCTAGGCGCGGAGGTTGTTAAAGCAGACCTCTCTTCACTCCCGTCTCTGATCGAAGCTTTTCAAAACGCCAGCGCAATATTTGTTAACACCAGTTATTGGGCGATACTTGCGGCATCTGCGGAAAATGGTGGAAATCCAGATAGTGACTTCGCGCTTTCTGAAGAAATAAATCACGGCAAAATCGCTGCCGTTGCAGCTGCTGGGATTCCGAGCCTTGAACGCTTTATATATTCAGCACTTCCATCCCCAAGGGCAGGCTCTAGCGGCAAATATACCCAAGCCGCTCATTTCGAGGCTAAGGCTGCCATCGTGGACTACATTGATACCAAGCAACCCGAGTTGGCGAAGAAGACATCGTATATCTATATCGGAGCCTACGCCAGTCTCCCATTTTTCACGCCACGACTAGACGCAGAAAGCGGGAAGCACCAGTTTGTCGTGCCGATTCTAGAGACAACTCGTATGCCAATTATTGATGAAAAGGAATCCCCGGGTCCTTTTGTTCGAGCTTTGATTGAAGACGAAGAAGCAGGTACCAAGCTTTTGGCTTACGATAGCCTACCCACCTTTAAGGAGGTGATGGAAATGTGGTCAAAAGTCACGGGCAAGGATGGAGTCTTTGTCGGCATTACAGCTGATTCCATGCATCAACAGCTTGGAGTCCCTATCCAGATTGTGCATGCCGTTGCCTTCGTGATCGAGTTCGGGTACACTAGTGGCGTTGCAGGAGTCATTGAGCCTTCTCAGTTGAAGACCAAGTATTCTGGGAAATCTTTTGGGGAGTGGCTTCGAGGAAACGAGACAACTGAAGGAGAAGGGGTGGCTGGCTTCGCAAATGAGGTTGGCGGATCTAAGACAAAATAGGTAGCAAGGCTGTGGATATGTGATACTACTTTCTGGACGCTATGCTTCGTACTGGTAGATCATGTTGAAGTATAAGTTACTCATCAGAGCTCACAGGATTAAATCACATTGAGATGCCATCTGGGTCATCTTTTTGGATATTCTAGAGCTCATTCCAAGTGTTAAATAAGGGTTTTCCTGGAGTCTGACAATCGTAGTCTAAAGTTTCGACCAGAACGTCTATCTCTGGATTGCACCTTCTTGTTCTCTTTCCATCATCCACTTTACCTCCTAAGAGATTGGTTGCTTCTGACAAATCAATCCTGGCCGCTACACCGAAGGGGGGGAGTTGCACACCATGGTCCCTTGATGTATACCAATGCACCAAACGCGTATGTGTTTGATATCCTGCCAAAGGATTTGCAAATCCTGAATATGGGCTGTGTCGAGAATGTGATATTCTAATCATTTCATTGCAGGTACAGGGTAGGACAGATGTCAACAACAATAATGAGCCTCAACGAAAAGACACTATGGTGTTGAACCAACCATTCTAGTGGCCGATTTACCTCCACGGTAGGGCGTTCTGAGTGGTGAGATATTCTCTGCGCTAGCACTATAACAATTCGTA
Organism: Chaetoscypha palmicola; assembly: GCA_003988945.1. Classification (NCBI taxonomy): domain Eukaryota; kingdom Fungi; phylum Ascomycota; class Leotiomycetes; order Helotiales; family Helotiaceae; genus Chaetoscypha; species Chaetoscypha palmicola. Next base: position 8,839 of record QYAH01000277.1, on the reverse strand, counting down.
CATCGCTAATACATTGGCAGTCATGACATATGAAAAATTATGCGTAATTCCGAATATATTTCAAGAGTAATGTCCAAAGGAGTAACAAGGTGCAACTGTCAGTATGCAACTTGAGAGTCTCGCTCAATATCACGAAGCTAAATATATGCTGAGATTAACAGTTCCGCTAAGAGTGGCGCTCCTCGATGCACATGCTACTGTCAGAAGAGTGGATAAAAACTTAGTATCCAGGTATTGGTTCACCTCAAACCACTCAGCGCAACGACCTATGACATGCGTACGACCGTACTTAGTACTACACTCCTCTCCTGGTCCTGCTGAAGTTCGGCTTCACCTACTGGATACTCTACTTTTCTCTGGGAATAGAAGACTGATTAAAGACAGAGATTTTCCATAAGATAATGTAGTATCCCATCCACACTTATCATCAATCTGGGGCCCCTGATCTTCAAGTGAAATTCGAAGGGGAGGTCCCACATCCCTACATCCGAGGAAAACCGTCTGTCCTGACACCGCATTTACGAAGCACTATATTAGCAACAAGGCTACACATGCAGCAAGAAGACTGGTAGCTCCAGATAGTATTGACACATCAAGGTTGTAACTCGCTCTACTGATCGTACATCGATAGGGTATACATGCAACGTGCCGTGCAAGACATTTAACCCCTGAAACCAATCTGCTTAATCACTGTCTTCCAATTCAGCAGCCTCCAGTGCCAACTGTTGTTTCTTGATCTCTAATTGTCTCTTCTTTTTAGATTTCTTCTCTGCCTCTGTCAACACCTTTTTCTGTTTTGGAACTTGTTGTGGTTGTTGCTGAACTTGGCCGTTGGCACCGACCTATCATTGGATGTCAGAAAAGTTCGCGAGGACAAGTAGCAAGGAAACAGTAGAGATTGGGGTTTGAGGACGGGGAACTCACAATTGGAAGTCCGTCGGTGACGCCGCCTACAGTCTTGAGAAGTGGTGATGTGACACCTCCTACGACGGGGAGTTGTTTTGTTGTGTCGTCAACCGTGTTCAAGAGGCTGCACTACAGTTTAGATCTCATATCCTATGCTTTAAAAGATGCATGGAAACATACCCTCCAAGAAGACCCCCTTGACTAACTTGTCCGTTGTTGCTCCCACCTCCACCTCCTAGAAGTCCAGCCATAATTACAGTTGATTTGGTAAAGTGTAGGATTGGGAAGTTGGGCAATAGAATGGTTGCACGATGTAACTTAATGGAGATTATCCATAGCCTACTTTGCTCGCGAATATATACACCGGTCTCCTGCCGTTGAGGAACACTGCGCATATGTTCTATGATATCACAAACCTGTTTATTATCTGGAACCTGGGATGAGCAGCTGGGGGACTCCAGATGCATTAGATGTCTCAAAGCGATGACGTAGCATTATGAGTATGAGGATCTGAATGACCTGGCGGCTTATCCCGATTCTTACAAGGGTTTCCGTTGGTTGAGATGGACCGAGATCAGGGATTAAAGGGGAGGGATTAAAGGGGAAGCGAGGCACGTGATGAACTTTGAAAGCTAGATCGTGATCACGATGATCTTTGCGATGCAACGACACTGGGTAGGATTGGGATGAATATATTTTCAGGCTACTCTAAGATAGAAAAGTGAATCTTGCAACGTATCCTTTTATCTGGGGCTCTTTCAGATTTGAGTGCGGAATTTTACATTCAGCTTTATCCCGACACAGCAGATTCAGCCTTCTCTCTCACTAAAGCTCTCGACCTATCAAAATTCGAATCGAGCGATCCTGCAGCTGAAAGATACATTGAGAGATGTGTTTACATGTTACTGTGTAAAATACTTCTGCCATAGTCGTGAACATGTTTACCGAATCCAATGAACTGTCGCTTTAGCGAGACTCGTTCCTATGGGGAAAGTGCTCTGTTGTGTACGATGCTCGCGTTGTATACGGAATCGATCTCTATAGATATGATTAAGCACAATATTAAGATGCTTTTAGTTTATACGAGTCTTCAGACCTTATACATTCATCCCATTTAGTCCACGACAGAAATATACCACTATACCTTCATCGAGTCTAAATTCATAAATCGCTGTAAGGACTGCTTAGAGGCTTTTTCTATTAATCTCCCACTTGTAGCATCAGTATTCCAAGATAACTGTCTTGTGTAGCAAATCTTCTTCAAGGATCATAAGCGTATAGCTCATTTGAACGTTGGCTGCTAGTGGAGCGAGTAGATATAAATTTAGTGAGCACCTRCCAAAGAGAAGAGGTCTATTCAATTAAACCATTTCAGGATCTCYTGTGATGTATTCTCACTCTATGACATACGGACACGACCTCTGTGCCACATGACAACTTGCCTAATATAGAATCGAAAATATTCTGGAAATGAATCAAGCTCCAGATCAAAAGCTAAACGTATACACATATACACTTTCTAAAAGTGTCCTGTTCAGAATAGAACGGTTTCAGAATAGAAGGATTTAACTGCGTTCCGACACGACCTATATAGACCACAAATGTGCATACTGGAGGCTTCAAAAATGACCCAACCCTGAAGCTGCTATTTACATTAGAACGAATGGTAGATATGCCCCCGCCTCTGAGGGAGTCATGCGATATTGTATGACTATTTTGTCCCTGATGATGGTCCGCTGATCAATCCGTGCTTTTCCATGGTCTTCTTCACCTTTCGTCTTTGCCACATCAGTACAAAGATGAATCCTGTCAAAAGTTGTAGACAGGCACTAGCAATTGCAAGATGCCATTGTCTAGACTGTTGTTATTCAGCATTGAGCTCGTCGTAGAAATAGCATTGGACATACCCCTCGAGAACAGATATCATTGAAGTTCACAACACCTTCAAATCCAGGTTGAATTTTCTCGGCGATTGGACTACACGCCCAACCCCAGAGATCCTTTCCTGTCTTTCCCACGCGATACAAAATGCCAACTACGATCCAGGTAATGATATGACCAACTTCCACGATCGAAACGAACCAAGTCTGAACCAGTGCAATCTGGTTTGCGCGCCGGATACTCGTCACGTATGCACTCATTATCAAGAGTCCGGTACAAACAGAGATAGCAGATATAGTTGTAAGCATAACAGATGGCCAGAGTTTGGTTTGCTTAGCCCACGGTCCTCGTGGTGGGTTTCCTCCTTGTACGTCTCGAGTTGCTATAAATTTGGCGAGAGTCATGGACTCTTGAGCAACAGTCGCAATTGCGAGAGCAGTCGCTGCTAGACGTACAACGAATCTTAGGTACCTGATTCTCTGCTTGAGTCTCTGTGGTCCCATCAGGCTCAGGTAAACGAATTCCATAACTCAACGGTGTCACTTCAACCAAATACGTACATCGTCTTCTCTATTCAGTCTGAATGCTTCGTCTGGTGCTAGGAAAGGAGATTCGGCATTCTTCTCTCGATCGACTGTATCTTCCGACATCATAGAATGGGGGCTCGTATTAGGTGCTGCCATTTGGAAGGAGAACGGGAAATGAAATTAAGACTAGTATATGCAAAGAGTGACAATGAAAAGGAGGAAACAACGATGAAGAAGTACCCACAGGGTGGGGAAATGCGAAAGCTATATACATCAGTGGGGAGAGACAGGATGCGCTCTGCCGTAATACGCCACGAAGATGCACAACAAAAATTGTGTAGGTTAGGGGCGTTCGTCTTGTCCTCTGCTTGGCTGTTACTTGGGAGAAGTGCCCGATCCTTCTACGCAGACCCATATCTCGGGTATGAGATTCGCTGGACCTTGAAGGTGATCATTAAATTGTCGGCCGCCCTCAGCCCTAGAGCTCGTGGCGACTTCATTGATAGTCTCTCCTGGAGTGCTCGAATTCCGGCACTCCATGATGCCTTTCGGTGGGAATAAGTTACAGTAAAGCTATCCTGTTTTACCAATATAGTAGCCCTGGGGTCATGTTACAAGAATTGGTATAAACCTGAGTAGCCACATACGTGATATATCTCATAGGGCAAAAGAGTTGGAATTTGATTTCGAGGACAACAGTACCTTATTTTCCCCATCTCAGCATTTCCGATTATTCATCCGAGGCACTGCACTTTCAGCGTACGTTATTTCCGGAAATCATCCAGCCAAATTGAAGGCGAGGCTGATGTCAGCTTAGGCCTCCGCAGCAGCATTGGAATGCCCGATATCTTTTGGCGAGCTTGGACGACGGTGGTGTGTATGGAGTACCAGGTGGGAAACGGGCGATTTCTCTCTGGGAATAGTTTCAGCGTTCACGTTGACATGGAAAATGAAGAGAAGGACCTTGGTTCAGATGCTGCGGAGGTTGTAGGCCGAGGTGCAGCTAGCAAAGATAGGATGAAGCAAATCCTCCTCCACCTAGAGTCCAAAGTAACAATAAACGCGAGGCATCTGCACCGGAGGAAACGAATAGGAGCTTACTGCATTCTGCCTGCTTCCCACTAGAGTACTGCGAGATCAGAACTGATGCTCCAGTAGCTCATATTATTCGCACGCTTGCTATTGTGATGCTGCAGACAATGGCTTGTGGCGAGCTGACACCTTTTATACAGGTAGTGTGCGCATAATTAATTACAAGGGGCAGGCCTCCCTACTCCCTACTGCCTAGGCGGCTGCTACCACCATGATATATACTATTCCTTTCTGTTTCTCGAATGAATCACATCTCAGGCTACTAAGTATGATACAGTACTCCGCATGACATCTTCTATATTGCTAACAGCACCACCGTGGACACAGCAAGCCCAGAACACGGGCAGGCGGTCAGCAATTCCAAACTTGACGTGGAATATGTCACCACTTCGAAATGGGAATGCGCTCCTTACAACTCCCACCCCAGCTGCAACCCACCGCAAATCTCGATCTCTAAGGTCACTCTTGGGCTGTGGCCATCATAGTATGATCGTCAAGCGATAGTATCAGGTATATATCACGCCTGCTAAATCTACATATGCTTTCCTTGACGTGCATCAATGCCCCATTTTATCCAACGCTCTCTTCCTTTCCACGTCCACCGAGCATCCATCACATCTTATGTGCTTGCAGCCTCTACATGTCTCATGCTTATAGTTTGGGCTACTGAAATCTGCCGTGGTAAAACGATAGCATTGCTGATGGCGCGTCAGTAAAGTCCATGATGGTGTGTTGGAAAATCGACTCACGCAGCAAGAATATTCATGGGTCTCGATGGGCGTGTGCGGGCTAGCTTCGCTTTTTTGTTTCTTTTCTTCCGCAGACTTCTCCATTCTGTATAGTGTTTGAAGGCTGTGTTGATACAATTTTGATGCGAGTTCGTTTTACTGTTTGGTTGGCGGGTGCTTGTATATTCGGTGTTTCTCACAAGTTTGAAATCCGGTTATTATAATATCGGTCTGGGCCATGATGTGAGTTGTTCTTTGTTATCGTTGACGATCTTGTCTTTGAGGCCATGATTCAGGATGGTTTGCTTTGTCGTTGTTGGGACGCTCCGGGATTCCGGTAGAGCTTAAGGCCTCGTTGATCTGCGTAACTTTGAATTGTTGACATTCAAAAGGCTTACCATTCACGCCCCTACGTTGAAACGCACAGGCTGTTTCTTCTTATACAAATCGAAACCCAACACCCTGGTCAAGATCTACTGTATGTTGCTGTTAAATCCTTTATTCCATCAGCGATACTTTACCGCGATTTCGAGCTAGCACTTCTCCTCGCTGACCAATTGCAGAATATCATGATGATTCTCGTTTGCTGGAGGTATTCTGAACTGCGAAATGCATGAACGATTCTATTCACAAGTCAATGTGTCCCCTTTGTGATTTGGGAATGGCCCATATCGACCTGTTCTCGATTTGTCTCAGCCTCACGCCTAGTTTGGCTCGAACGACAGATCCTTGCGGATATCGATTGCGGTGGCACCCACTCTCATCCCCGACAGAACTAATTGGAGTGACTATACCGATCTCTGGCAGTCGACGAAGTTTATCGTTCTGCCATTAAGAGCTGTCAGAAGAGACGAATACGGAGCCAGACCTGTGTCACTCTACTTTGTAGGCATCATGTTGCCAGGTCTGGCTCTTTGATTTTTACTCGAGTAAGTCTTAGAGACATACTGTAGATCCCTCAAGAATGCTGTCCTGTTTTAGCGAATTGCATCCCTATCTCCAAATGGACTTGTTCACATGGATGCACTCGACATCTGTTCTCTTTACTCTTTACTCTTACTCGACTTGACTTGACTTGTTTCCGCACGATGACCAGACCAAATCGACCCCCCCGAGTGTTGTTATCAACGATATTGATCACTTGTCTTTTGTTCCTCATATACAGTTTTTATAACTTACCAACCACCAACAGTCAAATCATCACTTGTGAACCCACAAAAAACCTCTCAGAACTCCAAGTCACGGTGGCCGGTCCGAGCAGCAATGATTCTACCCCGGGTCTTCGAGCACAAGCATCCGGCAGATTCGAAAATAAAGAGATTCTACCCTTCGCGACACGGGCACAAACAACTACCTCAATACCAAGTCGCATACCGGAGAAGATATGGTACAAGCTGGGCCCTCTTGGGATAACGACGGAGGCAGGAGAGCGAATACATAAATGCCTCAAACGAAACCCAACCTACAGACATGAGTTTATGTCAGATACGACATCTAAGCTGTACGTTATGGAGAACTTTGCAGACCGTCCCGATATCGTAGATACATTTTTTGCACTCACAGTACCGATATTGAGGGCGGATTTCCTGCGATACCTGATCTTGTACGCGGAAGGCGGAGTCTGGAGCGATCTCGATGTTTCGTGCGAAGATATACCTATCAAAAATTGGATTCCTGAAAAGTACAAGAACAAGACTGCCATAGTGGTGGGTTTAGAATTCGATGCTGAGTGGCAAGGAGATGATCTGCTTTACTCGCAATTTGCGAGTTGGATGATATTATCGAAACCCCGATCAGAACATCTAGCTCTCTTGATCAATGACATAGTAGAGGGACTCAGTGATACTGCCTGGAATTATGGTGTTGACATGGCAAGTCTCACAATGGATATGATACCAGATGTTGTTGACATGACTGGTCCTAAAAGATTGACTTGGAGTATTGTGAATAGCTTATCGGCTATGCTCGGCGAGCCGCTGGATGACAGAAACATATCGGGATTGACTGCTCCCAAGCTGTTGGGCGACGTTTTGATCATGCCAGGGAATGCTTTCGCGGCGCTTCAAAACCATCATCCGACGAATCAAGGGCCAGCATTAGTCACACATCATTATGCAGGGACTTGGAAAAATCTCCATGGTGGGGAGCTAATTTGATGGTCGAACCTGTATTGGTGCTGAAGAGGATAAAATTTCATATGATTGTAGATCAGCTTGTTATCTGGCGCAAACTCTCATGTAATTCTCTCATTACATTCGTGACGGATAACTCGTTGACTTGATGTGAATATGGAGGAAACGTCTGGTCTCATATACATTCTAATAGATATGAGGCTCGATTCTTGTCGACCGTGTTCTTCGAACCGAAAGACAATATGCTTCTGGTGGGTATCGAAGTTGTCTTCATTTGTGGTGACATGTTGATTTCTGCTTTTGCGTCTCACGTTCATTTTGCGTTCACATACAAAATCGAGTCTAAGATACATCGAGTAGAAGGCGTTGAAAAAGAGGTGCAAAGTAGCGTTTTGGTTTGACTCGATATTTTCATGGAGACTTCAAGAGTGAGCTGTCTTCATAGTTCTGCAGCGGAATTGTGTTCAGTTGCCATTTGATTGCTGGTGGTCCGACACAAGACGAGGACTCTACTGCTCTACTGTTAACAAGGTCACCCTTAATATGGTCGGCCAAAGTCCTCTCGCGCTGTTGGTAAACCTATATCAATTGTGGGTATCTACAGTGAAGTGCTCGGCCACTTCCGCATGGTGTAAGCTCAGGAAGGAACCAGATGGACTCTTGTTGGAAGAGTTCTACATGCATAGTCTGACTTCATTTTCGTACATAGCGGAGATATATCTCTGCCACATCGTTTTCATGCCGCTTATCATGGAGAAATCGAAATAACTATGACTCCGCCTAAGAGATAGGTGACCCTTTCGCATACATATGCCCTGGAGGCCTTTGAACTATCGTGCCGGCTTGAATCTTCAGGAGTATGATCAATTAATTGAGGGGTGCGGGAGCAATTCTCGTGGGTATCAAAATTGACGCACCAGGACTTATTGATGTCGAAGAGGATTCCAAAGTGTTGAGTGGATACTATACTCACAACCACCATATCTGTATCTGCCACACATTTTCAGGTTCCTACTCGAGCGATCTACGAAGGGCTCACAGCCTTCTAGCCTTCGCACCCCAGGTCCCCAGCATGTAAAGAGCCATTTAGAGAACACCAGGAACTTGAGAGTTACAGCCCGCTCAATTGTATCAATTGGGTCTTTTTCCGAAGTTCTACAAGTTTTAGGGACCTGAAAATCAGGAAACGTAGAAACTCTTGGCAAGAGGTCTAAGATAGGTACATACGAGCATGTAAGTAAATCTTACTCGGAGGATATCTCCTAGACGAGCAGAGTGGTCGACTTTTATAAAGAAAGCAACCGTTGATCTGTTCCCAAGGTTGACAGGGCCAGGTGGGGGTATCTTATATGCACGTGACTATGTGTTTCCCACCTCCAGGGCTGTTATCTCATAAATCAGACCCTAATCGTGTATTCCGACCCACACCCCCTAAAACGCCCCACTCTACCCACACCCACCACAATCCACGATTCTTTTTAGATTCGATAGATAACTTTTTAATTCTTTCGAGTAGGCAACTACTTTATATGAGAAGTCTAGTAGAGAAGAGAAATCCGGATTAAATAAGCCT
>QYAH01000276.1:0-68979 GCA_003988945.1 Chaetoscypha palmicola | reverse complement strand
GGAGTCCTGCTCCTGGGGGGATGAGTAAGGCCCGAAAGGGCAAGAACATCTTTTTGCCTTTTTGAATTGAAAATTAAGCGATATTCTGACCATTTTAATTTTTTTTTTCTTACTTTACTTCTATGACACAATGTAGTCTATCTACTCTTTGTGTTTGATAAAACGGACAATAGTCTACGAAAAAGACGAAAGGACGGGTCCTTGCAGGTCGGAGCTCGGAGGGAGGTTCGCGGCTCGGGAGGACTTCGCTTGATGATTTAGCCGACTTGTTTTAATGCTCTTGGACGCGGAGAGCTTCATCACGAACTCCAACCTCATATTATCTTATCTCCTCAATTTTAAGTGGCACAAACCGTGTACAACATCCAGAACCATGGCGACCTCTGTTGACGCTAAATTACTCAAATCAACCAAATTCCCTCCAGAGTTCAATCAGAAGGTGGACATGCAGAAGGTGAATGCGGAGGTGATGAAGAAGTAAGCTGCCCAAACAGTGGTATTAACTTGGACGTGGCTAATTGCCAATTTTCCCGCAGATGGATTGCTAGTAGAATATCAGAAATCCTCGGAAACGAGGACGATGTTGTCATTGAGCTATGTTTCAATCTCATTGAAGGGGCGCGCTTCGTACGTCTACAACTGTTGATGCCCGATCTTCCAAGCTGATGTACCACAGCCGGATATCAAGAAAATGCAGATCCAACTCACGGGATTCCTCGATAAGGATACGCCGATTTTCTGTAAGGAGCTTTGGAAGTTATGTTTGAGCGCGCAGAGTAGCCCTCAGGGCGTACCCAAAGAGTTACTGGAAGCAAAGAAACTGGAACTCATCCAAGAGAAGGTAGATCACGATATTCCTTGACTTTTAGACAGGTTGTTATTGACGTATCCAACAAGATTGAGTCAGACAAATTGGCAGAGCAACAGCGAAAGCGCCGCGAAGACGAGCAGACACGAGAACGAGATATCAATGTCATAAGGAATAGAGAACGGGGGGAGCGCGGTCGTGGAGGTGGTCCAGGGAGGGGAGGAGATAGCTGGCGCGGTGGCAGAGGTGGACGAGGCGATGACCGAAACAGAGACTTTGACAGAAGAACAGGGAGAGATTTTGATCGTCGAGGGCCCCGGTATTCGAGATCACCGCGCCGGCGCGATTCTAGAGAAAGAGGGTCATACCGAGCTCCTCTTCGTGAGGCTGATACCTATGTGCCTCGTGGGCGTGGTGGACCAAGACGAGACCCAAGGGATGAGAGAAGAAGAGCATCCAATACCAGATCACCAACACCGAAACGCGCAACATCGGAATCTCGCTCACGTTCCCCACCAAGACGCCGTTATAGATCATCATCCAGATCTCAGACGCCTCCTCGCCGACGCAGGTCTCCAAGTCGGTCCAGATCACCAAATCGACGAAATGCATACAGAGGACGAGGTAGAGGAGGCAGAGGAAGAAGTCCAGACAGAGGAGGCCGACGCCGCAGATCACCTTCAGTCGAGAGTTATGCCTCCCTATCTCCTCGACCAAATAAACGTCGAAGAGCACCCTCGGAGTCAAGCAGTCGATCCCCACCACCTAGGAGACAGCGGAGAAGGAACACCAGCTCGGTCTCTTCCAGATCTAGGTCAAGCTCCAGGTTCAGATCCGTCTCTCGATCTGAGTCGAGAGCAGCTTCTGCRTCGCGTTCTCCTACTCAAGCTAGATCTCGCAGTAGAGAAAGAACGACTGCAACACCAAACGAGGATACGGAGAAGCACACTCGTAAGAGTGTTGATCGTGACGAACGTCGGCTAACCCGAAGCTACAGTCGAAGCACTACCCCACCTCGCCGCCGTCGCCGCAGTACTACGAGAAGTAGAAGTCCAGATGGGCATGAACGGAAACGTCGCCGTTCTATAGAACGCTATGAACCTGCGAGTAGGAAGCGGGCACATGGTTCTTCCTCACCAGCAGATACAAAATCTAGAAGGGCTGATACTGAAGACGTAGGCTCAAAGGGTTCATTATCACCGGAAGATGATAGAAGGGGCAAGGATGACCGGTCAGCTATGGCCGACGAGGTTGGTAGCGCTTCATAACAGTATATAATACTTTCACATTAGAGGTCGCATATACCGTGGAGTCGTACTGGCAAGAGACGCTGACAACTTCTAACGGCAGGAGAAAGATCTGAAGAAACAAGCTAGCGAACTTCGAGAAAAGCTTTTAAGAGAGAAGATTAAGAAGATGAGAACTTCGAGTATTGATTCCTTGAAAAGCTCTGGCTAACGCGCAAACGAGGAACCACCGAATTATCCTTCCTACTCCCTGGCTTTGCAGCGCTTCTAGTAGATTTCAAGATTAAGGTTCAATACTCTTCCGAACTATACATTGATTTCCGTCTGATACTTGTGACACTTGTTTCGCTCGTGATTGGGTCAGTAATTCTAAAGACCTTATTGAGTTTGCAAAACTTTCCTTCCAACATTGGATACAGCAGTTGCCATAGATTCAACAAACATATCAAATGAGAATAAAAGGTCCTTGGGGAAAGCGTAGATATCATTATTTTTTGAGCGGTCATCGGCGATAACGATAACCATCTCAGACCCCTGCAATCCGCCCACCTTCTCGTCGCGTCTCCCATCCTCTCCAAAGCATCAATATCTTCATCCCTCCAGCCATACCTACATAATTTCATATCCCACACCCAACCACACCCCAAACATGTCCGAAAACGCAGCCCCCAATCCCGCCCCTCCCCCCTCCACCAGCACACCCGCCGATATCCCCGGCCAACCCTTCTACGACCGCACACGCGCCCACCTCAAAGAACTCCTGCACAAAAAACGCCAACTCGAACGCTCCCTCCTCACCACCGAAGAAGCAATCCACACCAAGGAAACCGAGTATCTCGAGGAGACCCCCGCGGGCAATATCATTATCGGGTTTGAGAACTATACGAAGAATGTCGGGGTGGGAGGAGGCGCGGGGACGGGGAGGAGGGGGGGGAGGGGGGCAGGGGAGGGGAATAGGGTTTTTTCGAGGAGTAGTGTTAGTTTTAAGGGGGAGGTATGTATAGATAAATGGATTGGGGGGAGGGGAAGGGATAGGGCTGATGTTGGTGGTGTAATTGTAGGATTCGCCGAGTAATACGGCTCAGAGTACGCCCATGGCTGCGATGGCGCCGACGCCGCTGTCGACGAGCTTTGTSAAGGGGGATGGGAGCTCGAATCATCCTACGCCTACTAGTGCTACTTCGGCGGGGAGGAATGGGGGTGGGGGGACGAAGAAGGGGTGAGGAGAGTAGTGATGGGTTTTGGTTGTGGAGGATATATGTGTGATAGCCACGGACTTGGGAGTTATTAGGACTAGATATCTCGGACTTTATGTTGTGATTGTGGTTCTCTGCATTGCTTTGGCGTTCAGAGGGTTGAGATTTGGGTTGGCGTTATGKTTGCTCSTTGTTGGCCTGGAGCCGTACAAGCGGAGATATATTATTTTGAAAGCACGTCGAAAGAATCAGAGACATCTAATTTTGCTACAAAGGCTAGGATTTCTATGCTCTACTTCATGGCACCTCTTCATCACTATCATCTCCAAATCCAAAGCTAAATCCTTCATTACTCGCATCTTCCCTTCCAACAGCCATATCCCACTTCCTCTTTCTACCCTCCGCCTGCTTTCTCAAATCCTCCAACGCTTGTTCCATCAACTCGGGGTGATGTTCCATCATACCTTCCAAGAATACCGCATAAGGATCTAACACATCTTTCTTAAAGCCAGATACTTGATCACGCTTATCCCTCAAGAACGATACCACATTCGACAGATGACTTTTAGGCACAAAGTTCTGCGTGATGGCAATACTAGCATCGAGATTCACAACCAAATGCCACCATCCACTCGGCACATGGAGGACCTCTCCTTCACCACAGACGCCTTCGACGCAGCCCCGAGTTCTCCTAGCCTCGGCGTGAAATCCGAGAAGCCATTCTGCGATGCTCAGGGGACTGGTCACTTCGCTTTGGTCTTCGGAGACGTAGACGCCTGGTGGCGGTGGACTTGATGCATTCGATGGGAACATGATCCAGTATTTYGAACCGCGAAGGACGGCGTTCCAGGCACTTGTTGCGTTGGGATCTTTGTGGTATGTGGAGCCGCTGCGTGCTGGGCCTATGATCAGCCATTTGTCGTCTGGTCGTTTGTTGCCGAGAACGGCGAAGAGGTCTTCTCCGAAGCWTTCGGGGATCCAGTATGAAGAGTCTTCTTGGTTTCTGCCAATTTGGAGATTCATCTTCTCGACGAAGCTTCGGTCGAAGAGGTAGAGGGGACTTTCGTCTGCGCTGTTGCGCATGTAATGAGCGTAGGTGTTGAGAGACCAGTCGACGGCTTCTGCGCGGAACTTGACATCTCCAAATTGCTCCATCAAAGACTCGGTGTCCCAGGATTTGAAGACTGGCCATTCTCGGACTGGCTCTGTCAGRATGAAGGGCTTATCGCTCCAGCTTTCCGAGAACTCTTCAGCAGACAGATTCCTGAAGCGAGGGATTGYATTTTTGGCCGGGATGTTGGAACTGTAAGGTAATAGGGACGTGTGAGTGCAAAGGAATGGCCTGTAGAGGACATCCGAAAATACATTGTCACAACGGATGTGTGATACATGGTCACTACTTAAGCCGAGATGTGTAGAGCGCCATGATCCACGCCATACAAAAGAGCCTCCTTGAGATTGCTTGGATCTGGGATAGAATTAGTAGGGGAAATTGGAGGGCGACGAGAATGTATTGGTCAGGGTAGATGGGATAGATCATACCTGGGGAAGCTAAAGGACCAGGCTACAGTGACTAGAAAATTTAACAAACGTGAAAATACAGAAATCACCTACTCAATGAATAAACTCTTCCATAAATCATCTGATCTCGAGAAACAGTACAAGAATTTGCATGTCGATCCGAGTAGTCTCAGCTGCTTTGCATCCAGATACTCTAAAAAGATAGCTAGAATTTCGTCGGGAAAAAGCTGAAAAGGGCCAACAAGATCCTTGGCATTACATTCCGCGGTGTACTTGTTTCCCGATGGTCTGACACCCAAAGGATGCTGGGGAATCGCTACAGATGACTCTTCAAGTGATGTAGTTGGTTGGTTCTGTGAGTCAGTCATACCACTGCCACGGGGTTGAATTACGGATGGTGGAAAATCAGCCGTATATCCTGCGTCAGCTGGAATGACTGACGACTTCATACTGTCGTAATTGGTCTATGTATGAGTGTAAACGGGTTGTCGCTCTTCGCCATAGATCTGATCTGATGAGTCTGCTCTGCTAGAGCCTCAAATGCCAGCAGCCGCGTCTCGAAACATGGAGGAAGAAAATGTACCGCCACTTGTGGAGGGGCAAGCCACAGCCAAGCGATTCTTTTGCGACCAATGCGACCAATGCGACCACAACCAAATTGACTAGATCGAGGATGGAATGCAGAGTGAATGAAAGTAGCAGCTCCAGGTAATGGTGAAGTGAATTAATCCCTTTTTGGATTTTTTTTTAATAACTAGACCAAGAGAAGGCGAAATGTTTTGCGCCGTCAAAGGTCGAGCTGGGTCCGCCCCGCCTCCGACACTCGCTTACCTAGATTGGACTGGACTGGCGCTGGCGGGAGACCGTGAAAAAAGATTTATACCTTCTGTCCCTCCGTCATCTCGATCCTTTCATCAAACCAAACCAAACCACAAACACAAACACACACATCACACCAACTAGAACCAGTACAACTCTCGTTTTCGGGGGTTAGGGTCTAGTTTTTCACAACAGCATATTCGACGTCGCCGCAGTCTCTCAAGAGATTTCTGCGCACCTTTCCACCCCACCTCTCGCCATCAATCAGTGCGATTCCTAGATCACAAGCTCAGCTTGAGATCTAGATTCTTTCATCAAAGAAACCGCAATCATGGCTTCCGCAGATAAGGGCCTCGAAGAGATCCCAGAGGGTGAGTGATTCCCAGGACAGCAGCTGAGACACACCGCCCCCTGCGACACCATCATGGTGGTCGAATGGCTACTGATATCAATTGTTTGGCAGGTCAAATCGAGTCCAACTATGACGAGACCGTCGATTCTTTCGATACCATGAACTTGAAGCCAGAGCTTCTCCGAGGTACGATCCAACATACAAAATTTGCGCGGAGCAAGGGTTAACAAGAGATGCAGGTGTCTACGCCTACGGTTTCGAGCGTCCTTCCGCCATTCAAGCTCGTGCTATTATGCCAGTCATCAAGGGTAAGATTCGTAGAAAGCTCGATACACAGCAAATGAAAACTAATTTTCGAAGGCCACGATGTCATTGCGCAAGCTCAATCTGGAACCGGAAAGACCGCCACTTTCTCCATCTCCGTCCTCCAAAAGCTCGACCCAAACATCAAGCAATGCCAAGCTTTGATTCTTGCTCCTACTCGTGAATTGGCACAGCAAATCCAGAAGGTCGTTGTCGCTATCGGAGACTTCATGAACGTTGAGTGCCATGCCTGCATTGGTGGTACCAGCGTCCGTGATGACATGAAGGCTCTCCAAGAGGGCCCTCAAATTGTTGTTGGAACCCCAGGTCGTGTCCAGGATATGATCCAGCGCCGCTTCTTGAAGACCGACTCCATGAAGATGTTCGTTCTTGACGAGGCTGATGAAATGCTTTCCGTAAGTGCTACATATGATATACTACAATTCGCACGGACTAACAAATATTTCTAGCGCGGTTTCACCGAGCAAATCTACGATATCTTCCAACTTCTCCCACAATCTACCCAGGTTGTTCTCCTGTCTGCCACTATGCCACAAGATGTCCTCGAGGTCACCACCAAGTTTATGCGCGATCCTGTCCGTATCTTGGTCAAGAAGGCCGAGCTTACCCTCGAAGGTATCAAGCAATTCTACATTGCTGTTGAGAAAGAAGACTGGAAATTGGACACGCTTTCTGATCTTTACGAAACCGTCACAATCACACAAGCCGTTATCTTCTGCAACACCAGAAGAAAGGTTGATTGGCTTACCGACAAGCTCACCGCCCGTGATTTCACCGTTTCTGCCATGCACGGAGATATGGACCAGGGTCAGCGTGATCTGATTATGAAGGAGTTCCGATCGGGCTCTTCCCGTGTCCTGATCGCCACTGATTTGTTGGCCCGTGGTATCGATGTTCAGCAAGTATCCCTGGTCATCAACTATGATCTTCCAGCCAACCGCGAGAACTACATCCACAGAATCGGTCGTGGTGGTCGTTTCGGACGAAAGGGTGTTGCCATCAACTTTGTCACCGCTGATGATGTCCGCATGATGAGAGAAATCGAGCAGTTCTACAGCACTCAAATCGAGGAGATGCCAATGAACGTTGCCGATCTCATTTAAACGTTACATCTCACGTACACATTACTTAGGTACATCACAGTCTCTGCATATACGGTGTTCAAAAAAGAAGCATCGGTGCTGGGACCCCTCCGGAAAAGGGAAGTGATATTGAGCGTCGCTGGTTCGCCCGGTGGCGTGAGGAAAAGGGATAATTGGTGGCAAATAAAAGTTGCTGCATCAGGGAGGGCAGTTTCTGTGATTTTCTTGCGTAAATCATGGCATCTCCAACTGTAGACTGTTGGGTGATGCTTCTTGCTTTTCAGTCTTTGTCTGTATTTAGGGATGCTTATTGGTCATTGGGCACGCTTCTATCATCGATCTCGTCCTCGGAATACCTGGTATATCACCACGACCGTATGAAAGTTGAACGACTGGTTACTGGCGTTGTCCCATTTCTCATAGATCGAGGCAAATGCAAAAATTTCAAATACAAATCTCATTGCTTGTCTTGTGATTCGATGACGTAGGACTTAAGTTAAAACAAAGCCAGCTGATCATTTCGTAGGACAAGATTTTGCCAGTACTCGCATGTCCGACTGCATCTAGTGAAGAGCAGATAGTCTTAGAAGGTGGTGGAGGTAAGTGTGTCCGCCGGATAAATCAACAGCGAGCATTGAATCGTACAGTACATGTCTCTCTTTAATCCTAATCTTGAGCGATCAAGTTCCCTCGCAGCCCTCAATCTCGGCGGCGTGAGRAATACGGACATTCAAGTAGATGTAAGGGTTTGGCGAGGAGAGGAACTGGTGGTATCTCGACACAGGAAAGGAAGGAACGAACAGACCAACCTTCGCTAGGCGGCATCGTCCACCTTTCATCTATTTGTAAACAACTCCTTCGCGGGAAGACCTCGACGACTGTATTGTCTTGTCAACATCTTCTTTTCGAATCCGCGAGCGAACGAGTTCAGATTGGACAAGGAGGCACGTYAGCGTTGAGTTCTCGAACCGAGATACCAGCTTTACCTGGGACGCTATACCTCGAGGAGACCGAATGAAACTATACCGACCATCGACTCTATYACTATCATGGTATCGACCTTCTCAGAAGCCGCCGCTCGTCAATCATTGAACCTCTTGATGACCATAGGCTGGATACAACGCGATGCCTAGGTACTGAATCATTMTTTGCGCAAYCGACGATCTACAACTACATTGGTCGGCGTCTCTTCCAYCTCAGTTCCTGTCTTGTGGATATCTGTGTCYACATAGATTACTATTTCAAGGGAAGGATCGTGTAGAAGCCACAGCGTACGACGTAAAGTCACATACTCTATCGACTACTAGCACCTTTCGCGATGTCGCCAATCGACCAGAGCCCTCCTGGTGATCATCCTATCTCAAACACTCCAACTCCAAACCCAATTGGTTATGGCGCAGATCAACTTTGGAAGCACCAGCTTCGACAAGAGCATGCGGCTTTGCTTGAGAAAGTTGAAGCCCTTCCCATCGTCACCAAGACCCTCATAGGTCTCCAAAACAGTTTCTCCGAGTTGACCGCAGAGTTTGATGTGCTCAAGGCGGAGTGCGAAAGGAAAAGAGAAGAGGCACAACGAGACCGCCATGAGTTCAAGACGCGTCTTGCGGCACTGCAGAAAAAGATGATGCCGGGTGGTAAGCTCCAGGAAGCTCCATTATCTTTTGAAAATTCTAATTGAGTGTGTTAGTCTCAGAAGAGGAAATCAGTCGAATGCTTGAGGAGAGGGAGCGCAAGAAGGCCGCAGACGTGGCAGGACGTGGAATACAATCAGAAACTCTTGACCCACCTCCGAAAAAGGTAGATGCGCAAAACGGCGAGGCACCAACGACGAAGGTTGCATCCAAGCCTGCACACATTTCCACTGCCAATGAAGAGTCCGGCGCTGCGACGAACATTTCGAAAGGTCATACTAGAACGACCCGTCGTCCTTCCAACCGAGCAGCAGCTGCCACTATCAAACGTCCGAATACCCGCCAGTCTCAACGAGAGCAGATTACCACTGATACCGCAGACACGGTCGATAAGCCTGTTTTAACCCATCAAGCTGTAAGACCGACATCAACGGCACAGACGAAGACCGGCGAAAGAGGCACCAGGAAGCTTTCGCAGCTCCAGCAAAGGAATCTAGGTATAGAGGAGTATTTCAAGCGCTCGGCGAAGAAATTCTCGAAGCTRCCAAATATTAATGCCGAGATTGATTTGGAATACGCGAATGCTTTCGTTCGAGGGATGTCTTCCAAGGTGAAAAAACAACTTTTGACCAAAGTTTTACTACGAAAACATCGATCTCGCATCAACACAAAGAATCAGGAAGTGATCCTTTGTCGCTGGTCGGATATTGAAGTAGGTCTCATGAACGCTGAATTGATCAAGAAAACCGAAGTGCGAAAGAAAGAAGCTTGAGGAGGGTTTATATGGAGAATTGTCCTTGTTATATATCTGTGTTCTGGGACAAGTAATTTGCTTTGAGAAGTGGCGATAATGGGTTGACATACCGCAAGGCAATAGCAATTGTACGAAGACAACCTAGACGATAGATGTGTCAGGGATAGGGGTGATATTTACAAAACATGGTAGCTCTGGGTTCGGCGTTTGTATAAGGGAAATAATGAGTGAAGGACATCACTTGCTGCAGCAGAGTGTTCATATACCGCGAACGAGACATTGCTATGGGTTCAGATCATCTCGCAATCTAGCTTGCTTCATACGTAACGGGTCATGCTATTTTACTTCAATGATGTTGTAAATACTATATCCAAAACTTGTAGAAGTAGATTTTCTTGTCATCTCGTCTCGGCAAAATTGAGCCAAGAAGTAGTTGATTTGACATACTATTCAGAGCTTGTAGATCCTGCAAACATGACTACGAAAAGTTAAGATTGAGGTCTGTCGATGTGGAACTGCTTATATATATGTAGTCATAAAGTGGCCAAGTACTTTTGAAACCTCACAAGAGAATTAAGCCTCTACTAGGGTTTGGACGATCCAGTGCCCCACTCGATATATATATGTTTTCTTCTTCAAGTAACTTCAAACCATCGCATCTCGTAAAGTACAACACATTTCGAACGCTAGAATCTTCACTTAACTCAACACATATCTCTTCTTTGCCCCACGATATCTACACCCACATGTCTTCGCACTCTTTCAAGTCGCTGTCTATGAATCTTCACAATCCAGAAACCTCAATCTTTGGCCGAAAGCAGATGCAATAGCCGTTGCCAAACATTCTTCGCCTTAACCCAAGATCAAAGAACTTATTGGATTTTTAATATACCACTACGCAGACCCTGTAGGTGTCGACAAATTTGGTGTGTATAGTGTGTGGTAATGTGGTCTGGGAGCCGATTCATTAAGCGCAGCTCGTAAGTTACTAGGCTATCTGACAGATTTACCACCAAGTCCATTGAATTCTTCTAAGTTTAAAGCACTTGAAAACACAACAGCATCATCCAGCAATCATCGAATCTGTGCCGAGAAGGAAGAACAAGAACTTGCTTTTAAGTCATCGCTATACGAAATTGTGATGATCAGTACGCCAGCGAACCACGGACGCGAGTCTTCTGCTTTGATGCGGGATATTGAGTATCGACGAAAGAGTTAAGGAMGTACGTGGAAAGGTCGAATTTGAGATTGAGACAAGGCCTACTCCTCTGCATGGCGCTGGAGATTCAATTTCAAATCTGTAAATGAAGACGTGTTTTGGCCTAGGTAGTATATCCTTTTTCCAAAGTATATGGCAACGAATTATAGTCAGATGGCACAAGCTAAGCAAAAATATGTCATGGAGAAATATCAAATCTGTGTATTTTATTTTCTTACTCTAGATCTTATAGCAACACTTTTCATCGTGTATTAGAACGGGGCTTGATAGGCTAACAAGTTTAGAGAAGCGGTGAGATTTCTGTACTCAGATGATTGTAATGCCTTGATTTTATAAGACCCCTATATCATGATCCGGAGTTAGCGAGAGGAAGTGGATACCTCGCTTGCCTTGTGCCCGCAATTGCAGATCAAGGGACGGATAGGTGGATGCTTGAGAGAATCTGTATTATCTAGCAACACTAGCATAATCGATATCTCTCTAAACGCCTGATGGTAGACGACAATTTATAGCGTAGTAGGTTTCATGTAACTGACCCACAATTTCCCGTTCATATCAATCAGTCAGTTCCGAATCATTATCTCGCCCTCAATCAAATAGGAGACGCCCCCTCCTCCCAAGTCGTCCCATCCAACAAAGCCTGCACAATTTTCCCATCAGACACATAATAGAAGCGCACCTGATCATCCCACGCAATCGCCGCAATCCCGCCCGCAACCGTATCCGCGGAGGGCCATTCAGGCAATTGCCATGAGTCTTTTGAGTAAGATCCTGACCTAGTCTTCATGAACTCGTGGACGCCTTTGTCGGATCCGAGGTAGTAGATTCGCATTGTTAAGTCGCTCGATCCTGTCCCGGCCGCGGCGGCGAGCGATACTTGGGACGAGTCCCAGCCGGGATGTGAGCCTCCTGAAGTCACAAGGGACCCTATTGCGAGTTAGCGGGGGTAGCAAGTGGAGGACGAGGGGGTTATTACAGTCGCCGAATTTGTGAGAATTCTTATTGTAATACGACCAAGTCAAGGCGGTATTATCGTCGTTGATCCAGATGACATTCTCACTTGGTTCAAGCACCATATTAACAGCGAGCGGCGTGCCGGGAATACCTTTGAAGTTCTTCTTGGTCAACGCGCCTTGATCCCAACCTGCTTCGCTGACGATCTGGCAAAGATAGCCCCCTGTGTCTTGGTAGAAAACGCGATGGCCGTATGTATGGTACATGGTTGCGAGTCTGGACGAGGAATGGACTCCGCTACCGGATTGGATGAGACTATTGTCGTCGAGAGAGAAGGAGGTGGCGCTTGTTGAGCTGGAGACCTGCGCTTGTATGATGTTGTCGGAGGAATCCAGATAAAACAGAACAGCCTAGAGTCGTCGTTAGTGCTGTGATTACAAGGCTTTATGACATTCTTCACAGCAAAGAGGAGACATACATGTGCGTTCCCTGACTCAAGATACGATACAGAGGCCAGTGGACTACCACTTTTGGGAGCAGTTGAAACTGACAAGGTTTCCTCGCTACCAAAACCGAAATTACCTGGGTCGATCTTATACTTGATCGCGGATCCGACTTGATAGAAGACATGAATGTACACACTCGAGCTCGAGTCCATGAATGTGGAAGCAGCTATTGCTCCGATTGGATCCGGGTCTTCAACGGTCGGGGGAGTTGACACTATCGTTGTTGTTGATCCTGCCGAGTTGATAGTAGTGGTTACCGGTCCTTCCACACCTATCACTGTAGTCGTGACTGAAGCGGGTGGATCAGAAAGAGTCTCTGAATCTGASCCTGGAGAAGTCACGGAAGTAGCTACTGAAATATGATGTTAGATATTCCCGGGGCGCATATTGTATTTCGTCTCTCAAGGGAATCGCTTTGCTAGTATTGAGCGCCAGATAGAAAGCAAATATGTAAACATACCAGAAGAATCCACAGGAGTCGTCGCTATCGGAACACCCGAACATCTGTCTCATAGTCAGAATTCATATCAAGCCAAATACTATGAAGCAATGGCGTGTCGAGGAAATACATACACTGCTCCACTACCGCAASTACTCACAGCCGGTACGGCCTTAGATCCGTTCTTAGTCCCCAACATCCCACCCACAGCACCCCCTACCACAGCACCCACAAGCAACAGAACAAGCACTAGAACAAGAAAGAAGACTCTCGTGCGAAGTCCGCATATTTTCCCATTTCCAGGTCTATTGTGAATGTGATCATAGACAGCAGTATTATCACCGGGATGAGAATACTGAAGATCGCTTTGATATTGCGGCGGCGGTGAGGCTACGGGCTTTTCCTGACGATAATCCTAGGTAGCACCATAGATGAGCTGTAAAATCAGAACTTGGACAAGAAATACTTACGGCGTGATTTGAGAAGCTATTAACGTGATGCGACATTGTGGAAAATGCCGATAATAATGACTGGACTTTGGTATGGTTTTAATCCCTCGAAGTCCGACTTCTCTCGAAAGAGTGGGCAACCAAGTACTGTCGAGATAATCGTAGAGCCTCATCTCGATCGTTGTGGGAACAGAGGGGAAGTACGAGAGCACACTGCAAACGCCTCACGCCATGTTCAGCCTATCTGCGGCTGATGCGTTATCATTCCAGCATCACGGCGAAGATTCGTATTCGAAGGATTCAAACGCATCCAGACAAAGACCAGCACGAACAGTGATTTGCTGTGGTGTACAGAGAGGCTTGCAGGGAGCAGCCCTAATGAACGCAAGAGAATATCCAGGGATGCCGTAACGAAGCGGTGGCCTCGCTGGAGGTGTAAAATAGAGTCGCGCTATGGACGCGGTTGATATAGAGAGGCGAATAGTAGTTGCTTCGGCTAGTCTTCGAGATCGTGTTCGTACACAACAATTCATGGAATTCATCTTTGCCACGAACAATCGTGGAAGGTGTGTGAACAAGGCTGAGGATGAAGAGTTTGCTCAAGCCACCAAAGGTGGGCACACGGCAAAGCAATATTTGCTGCCCCCAATTGCAACGACACTCATTGGGGCTGTAAAAAACAAAATCAGTGCAACAGCCATTATGAATTGCTTGTGATGACTTGGCAAATGTATTGAGGATGGGGATGACGTGAGTGATTTGATGGAAATTCGCGAACATCGATTAAATGACTGCCTCCTGGTTTCCCACAACCGTAGATCTTTTCGACTCTGCTTTGTTGGTAATCCCACTATACCTATTGATCCAATCTAGAACCTCCCTATGCCAAACCAGAGAGTTCTCCGGCTTGAGCACCCAATGATTCTCATCTGGAAACGTTAAGAATTTACTATCAATTTTCTTCATCTGCAGTACGTTGAACGGCGCCAAGCCTTCACTGATCGGCAGTCTGTAATCCAGCTCATTGTGTATTATGAAATGAGGTGTTGCCCAATCCTTTAGATGTGCAGCTGGATCCCACTTCTCGTAGATTTCGCGATTCTCCCAAAGTGGCCCGCCAAAGTCGTGATGTGGAAAGAAGAGTTCTTCACTGGCATATTGATTGAGGGTGCAGAATACACCGTCGTGAGTGACAAGAGCTTTGAACTTGCGGCCGAGAGGGTGACCTTGGATCCAATTTACCATATATCCGCCGTAACTGGCCCCGAGAGCTACAGCGTTCGAGGTATCCACATAGTCAAGGTTCGCTTCGATGTACTCAAAACCTTTAACTAGGTCCTCGTAAGGTCGACCTCCCCATTCATTCTTGATTCCGTTTTGAAAGGCCATACCATAACCAGTGCTACCTGTCGGATTAGGAGTTACAACAACATAACCTTGCTCGGCAAAAATTGCTGGATTCCATCTTGTGGACCAGCTCTCATTCCAAGCCCCCTGTGGCTATTATCATGTCAGATCAGAGAGGGATGGAKCAAAAGTATGGGAAGCCTGTACTCACACCGCCGTGTATCAGGTATGCCAATGGATATTTCTCTCCCTTCTTGAAGAAAGATGGCTTTACAATCCAAGCATGGACACTATATTCTCCAGCTCCTTGATACCAGAACTCTTCCACTTGGTCCTGAGACAAACCAAACATCTTTCCACCCTTTGCGTTGGACGACACTGTTGATCTCTTCTTAGGGTCTTTAGGGTCACAAATGGTGTAGATACTATTGTCAACAAAAGAGCTACTACTGATGAATAAGTCATTGCTCGGTAAGACTTTGACATCTGCAAYGGTTCCATTATCCGTCAGAGCCGTAGGGAGATCTTTTGCGTGCCGAGGTGAAGCTGGAAGCTTGAAAAGTTTGCCTCTCCCGTTTTCTTCCGCTGTGACGTATAATTCTTCCCCATCTCTGCTCCACACAATAGACTCTGGTCTCAGATCCCACCTACCCACTCCATCCTTTGTCTCATAAAACTCTTGAACATTCGCGAGATCAGTGATATCAGCTAAGAGTAGTAGTCGGGGTTTGTCACTTTCATACTGGTCGCTCTGCATTCTTGTAAAAGCGACGGATGTCGCATCTGGAGAAAACACAGGTGTCATAGTGTATCCCTTGAGATTTCCCGTTCTAACAATCATTGGGGATGGGGCAAAAGTCTCCGTGAAAGTTTTAAGTGGAATGTAATACAGGTCGGTCTTGGTGTGATTCGCGGGGTCGAGCTTTGGGTCTTTTGCGACAAAYACGATTCCATTCTTGCTAATGTCGAAGTCTCCAGTTCCACCGAACGGAGGCACTGGAGACTCGAGGGAGATTGAGTGGCCTGCCAGAGCATTTTTCAACGGTGCCACGGTCAGCTTAGTAGCTCCTGGGAACTTGCTCAAGGTGGTGTAGAAGATGGAGTTCTGATTGTCTGTCTTATACGCATCCCACTGTCGTACGAATAGCTTCGAATAGACTTTCCCGGTCGACTTAGGCTTTTCCGCAGTTTCCGAGTTATACAGTCTCCCTTCTGGGGTCGCGAGACCTGTGACAGCAAGACCGAAGTGATTGGTATCGATAGCGCTGATTTTCAAATTCGATACAGATCCATTGAAGGTCATTACTAGTTGTGGCCTATCACAGTCAGTAATTGGGGTTTATGTGTATCGCTCTGTCCACTCACTGAGGATCTGGGAGGTCGAGATCGAATACAACAAGCTCGGTCGTGCCCTTCTCGCCATCCTTTAGCCAGATTATGGTGCTGTCTCCACCTAGCCACGTTGGCTCGCTGGCACCAATGTCGCTGCTCAATACCTTCGTCTGACCAGTCTTGATATCCAAGAGTCGGATTTCGCTGGTCTTCTTGTGCGATTGGAAAGAATATATGGTGACTGTGAAGAGGGCCTTTGTGCCATCCGGGCTAGGGGTCGCTGTCGATCGGCGAGGAGCAGAAAGCAAGACCTCGGGRGTAAACCTGCGAGCKCCTAATGTCATGATTACGGCGCGAGCGGCTGACTGCTAAAGAATTGGAGGCTTTGACAAGTGGAAGGTAATAGATTGAGCAAAAGCAGAGAGTGAAGTGGAAAGCAACGTGGGAGATATCGGGAAGGGGGATGAGCCCTACGTGCTACTCACGGACAAGATGAATGAGGAATGACGTCGTAGAAGGAGAGGCAGACCAGCCTGGTATCTGAAGACAATGAATGACACGAGAGAGGAGGGGCAGGAGGAGAGGAGGGAGTGATGCGATGACCGCCCTTCCTCGGGCGCTCCACGCCGTCTCCGACTCTCTCGCCYGGCATGGGGTGATCCTTGTCACAAGTGATAGATATAGATTGGCCCTCGAGTGATCATGAATGAATGGTAGAAAAGATAGACCAAGCCAAGCGTGAGAATGCATTGGGCCGATTCGATTGTATATTCGGGCATAACGATCTTGTAACTGAACAATAGACTTACCGACGGTAAGGAAAACGTGGTGTAAAGTGTAAGGCATAATTCGGTCGGTGTTGCCATTTATATACGGAGTATTACGGAGTATTGCGGACCGGAAACTGACCGGGATCCATCGGCCAAGCTGGCAAGAAAGGTGTGGCTTTCGCGACCAGCTGCGCCTCACCTTGGACTTCCCTCTTACCACACCACAACAGCATCTCAAGAATCTGGCCAGCCAAAACAAAACATTTAGAAACAGCCTACAATCGAAACGCCATTTGTCATCTAGCTCTGAGCAGTCTTCAATCTTTGTCAGCTAGATCTCAGACCACGGGTTTGCTTGGACATTTCCACAACACCAGCTCAGTACAGCCGAGCTTCTTTGTTGGCGCGGCGTGCGCAGCTGTCCAGCTCGTCGCGACACATCTCAATTCCCTATTATCAGAATGGCGCAATACTTCCTCGATCTCGTCTACACTCTCACTAACTGCATGAGCTGCTTCCCGGGCTCTCCTCAATTGAAGATTAACAGCAGAAGCTTCAAGATCCTACGATTGCTTGGAGAGGTGCGCAAAGCGAGTTCCAGGTCTTGGTATAGTTGCTGACAGAACTGAAGGGCGGCTTTTCGTATGTCTACTTGGTCCAAGATACCAACAATGAGGCTCTCTACGCTTTAAAGAAGATCCGATGTCCCTTTGGCCAGGAATCCGTTGCGCTTGCTATGAAAGAAGTAGAAGCCTATGCGCTGTTCTCACCACATCCCAACATCATCCATAGTATCGACTACTGCGTGTCCGCCGATCGATCAGACCCAACAGCTAAGACTGTATACATTCTTCTACCATATTACAGACGCGGGAATTTACAGGATATAATAAATGCGAATTTGGTGAACCATACGAGGTTTCCGGAGCGGAGGTTGATGGTCCTATTTCTGGGAGTCTGCAAGGCTTTAAAAGCTATGCACAATTACAAGGTGGGAGGAGCTCCGGGAGGAGTCAATGGTCAGAAGAGGGCGAAGAAAATAAGAGGGCAAGCCGCTGCTGCGGACCAGGAACTGGCAGAGGAAGCGGAAGAACGAAGAGGCAGACAGACCGCGCGAGAAGTCGATTCGGATAGCGAGCAGCAGGAAGGTTTGCTCGAGAGCGAGGTCACAATAGCTCAAGAGGGCATTGCTCCCGGGGGAATACGAGCATACGCGCACAGGGATATCAAACCAGGTAAGTCTTTAGCCATGCCACGATGAGGAAAGTTCTTTACTGAAATCACCAGGGAACATAATGATCGACGATGACGGTGAACAGCCAATACTTATGGACCTTGGCTCCTTAGCCCCAGCGCCCACTCCAATCACTTCTCGATCGCAGGCTCTCGCCGTTCAGGACCAAGCTGCCGAGCACTCAACAATGCCATACCGCGCGCCTGAACTCTTCGACGTGAAGACTGGAAGTGTAATTGATACCAAAGTCGATATATGGTCTCTCGGGTGTACCTTGTATGCCTGCCTGGTGGGCAAATCGCCTTTCGAGATGCGCAGCGATGAAACAGGAGGAAGTCTATCTCTTTGTGTATTAGGCGGAGACTGGAGATTCCCGGATGAAGGAGCAGGAGGAAAGAAGAAGGCGACAAATCAGCCTGGCCAGACCGACGATAGCGAAATCAGTGAAGGAATAAGAGAAGTAGTAAGGAAGTGTCTAAAGGTCGAACCTGCGGAGCGGCCGGATGTGGACGAACTGATCGAGATTGTGGATGATGTCATTGCAGGATTGCCTGAAGATGGACATTCATAGGGGTAAAAGTTCTATAGGATGCCGGTTGTAATATTCTTGTATTTCTTGGGCGTTGGGATATATCATGGCGTACAGCCCTTGCAGTCTGAGTCTAAATGAAGGATATCCATACCCAGCGATCAAAAATTTTGAGCGCCAACTCGATTTCCAGATTCATTCTCTCCTTCACTAGTGTCACCTTTCACGTTTGCGTCAGACTAGCGTTTGGACTGTTTCTCTTCGTAATTACCTGACGCCAAAGACGTTATCTAGGTACTACTCGAGCAGGAGATTCCCACATACTCAGTGTAGTCTCTTGAGCTCCACAGACGTGCATCGACYTACGTGAAAGATCTGATTCCATGTTAACCTCTCCAGTCGATTCAAAATGCGGCAGAGGAAGAAAGTAGCAGGATTTCTCTCATTAGTAAAACCAGRCAGGTAGTCCTACAAATGTCAAGAAGTGCTTCTGTGAGTCTTACTCGTATTCACTTCTTTCCATGCTTTCGAACGCCCTTGAAGAGAATTAGGCAACCTAAAATCAATCTTTCATTAGCGTGGCGAATGGTTTTTCGTAACCTGCAACGTGTGCGGTTTACATTTCGCACTCTTCAACGGCTCATGTAAAGAACATTGCAGCCACCATCGCGATCACCTGGGACTAAAACTCATATTCACATACAACAAATCTAATGACTAACTTCGGTTAGCACATACAGCCATTCAAGGTAGACACTTATTTCGTCAATGATCTAGTAACTTGTAGCGAGTGCTACATCACAGAGTGCTCAAAGTATCTTGTGCCAGGGGTAGTAAAAGGGGGCAAGTACGATGAAAACCGCAGATTTCAATGTCTTCGTACTCCGTGCAGTGGATATATATAAGCAGTTCCCATTCACGAGGTTGGCTTCGGGGTAGAGGTGCTATGAAGTAACGAGCACTTAATCAGTAGTCGGTGGTTTTTGCCTCGCTAAACCATTCTCTATATTCAACCACATGACTTCAACACCTACAAATATGCCGCGAGAGGCTTATCAGAGCGATATGAGCTAGGGCAGTAGGYATCGTAAAGGGGTCTCGATTTTGGAAGCGGCGAGCGGAGAACATGTTGCACTCTTACCGATTCAGTTCTTTGCATTTCAAGAGTGTTTACGTTCTATCACGATGTTGTTGACAATTGACATCTTGAGCCTTTTTAAAGTGAATCTTGCCGGCATTGTTTTTACTTCTGATTTGAGCGCCCGGAACTTCAGGGAAGGTTTGGGCATCACTCGATTCACCCTTTTTTTCCACTCTTGGTAATTTATAGATTGCTGTTGCGATTGTGGACTATGTTTGCAATACTATTAGTATGTTTAGAAGCGATACTTATAAGAATATTATATACCATTGATAGGGTAGGAATGTGGAAGGGGTAGGATGTCCTCTTTCTTTAGAATATTATTATTCTATACATTAACGGGCCCGCTGGCGGGAGCTTCGTCCTTGTATATTCGGTATTCTTATACAGTACTAAATTCTTAGAGCCAGTTCTACTTTATTGTGGATAACGAGCCCCGCGACATAAGTTTGCAGAATACAGCGTGCATGTTTGCCCCTACTAAAAGAATATACACTTAACATACAATCGGTACAACTAATAGGGAGTATTTCCCGCCCCCACGCTCCAAAAGAAACTCAACCTAAAGCGTTTACTTCACAAAGGATCTCCGAGCCATTCTCAGGCTTTAAATCAATAGGAGGCGTTATGAGCTTTGTGCTGAATGATTAACATAGTGGAGAGGTATGTCTACGCTGTATTCCACAGATACACGGCGTAAGGCTTGAAAGGGGGCCAATCTCTTTAAGCGAGAAATGCCAAGATAAAACAATACTCTGTTTTCAAGTCCTCTTTGACGAAGGGACAAAGATCCTTAAGCTAACAGAGTCTTGAACAACGCTTTGTAAAACAGAGAACAGCAATACGACAGCCTCAGACAATGTTTTTTTCTTGTATATAGTTCTGGGAATATTTGCAGAAAAAAATGCGGAAACACATACCCCGGTATCAAATGGCTCAAAGACATCCTCAAATGCAAGAATTCTTGGTCCAGAAGTATATGGTCATTGCATCTTGCGGCCATCTAGTTATCGCGTATGACTCGACTCAGGGCAGAGAACTCCAGCTCGACAAGTACGTATTCGTTCCAATCGACAATGAGTATCAGGTGCTAATCCACGATGATGTTAGCTACTGCACAGACTGCGTGGGAGAAAAGTCCCTTGAAGAGCTCATTAACCCTAGTCTAAATCAAGAGTCCGTATTGAAGGGAATCGAAGCGCTCGAGAGAGCTACTCCTGAACCGGACGTCGGATACAACGAAGAGTACAACGATGGCGTTCTGCCTACGAGTGAATTAGAAATTCTGAAAAAGTCATACAAGACGTTGCAAGAAGTAAGCATATACGCAGGTCGAACCCACTCGAAGGAAGACACCCACTTGGTAAGATGGCTTGGGGATGAAGAAGGACAAGGACAACCTTGGCTGCACCTCCGCAATGGCAGAAAGGTCCAGAGGGGCTTCCTAACATCATGGCTTTTCACACTCGAGTGGTTGTATTTCATGAGTCTTCTCGCTACTGCAATAGCGAAAGACATAGGTCTACCTGAGATAGAGATGATAAGACCACTCGAGACCAGCGATTTAGAAGATGGATATATTTGCTCCATCTGTCAGAACCCCCCAGGAAACGGCGTCAATGAGTGCTCGGATCCTGTCAAAATAGACTGCTCTCACGTTTTTGGTCTAGCTTGCATCACAAGTTGGGCTAAAGCCTCTCCAGGGGATGATTACACTTGTCCGTACTGTAGACACGTCAACTTAAAGCGCGGTCTRATCCGGCCGAAAGCACCCGTCCCAGACTGGCTTGTGATTACCTGACTATAAATATTCTTGCATGGACGAAAGTGAATAGCACAGTCATAGCTACTCACTCAATTGATTTCAGGAAGCATTAATCAGATCTCAAATTAAACACATCTTTTCCAATTATTATGAAACATTCAATCCAACCGCACGATTCCTACATCTCATTCCGATCTTGTAAATCAATATCACTATTCCCTTCAACATTCATTATCTCACTCACAAGTCAATCTTGAATAAAAACCCCTATAAAATACTCCAGTGCTATCCCATCCCGCTCCCAAAGTCTAAAAGTCTGTCACCTCCTTTTTCGTTCTCGGAGATATTCGTGTGAGCTCATTGGTGGGCTAAATTTTGGTGACCTCGCATGTCGCCTTCCACATGCGTAACCTGATTTATTGTTCTTATTCTTCTTTCTTCCGGTAGTACATGCCATTACACCAATTACCTGAAAACAATTTATCCCTATAAGCCTGGAACATCCGGATTATATCAATCAGATAGGGTAACAAGCTGTCCATGGGAGTACTACAAAGAGCTGTATCCGGGTGAGCAGTTTGTGGAACACACATATGTGAGATTCCAGTAAGAGACCAGTAAGAGATCCCTGTCACCGCGGCCCCGAGAACTGATTCACGAGGAAAGAGAAAGCASTCCTCGGTGAAGACAGAGCAGCGATCGAAGACGCAACATACATGAAGTCTAACAGCAGAATTCAAAGCAAACCACGAAATTCGCAATTTCTTTCTCTGGTATATATACATGAACTCAGAACCGACCACGACGGTAATTCAAGATCCAAACATGTCGGAAACAACTCTCCGCAGATAYCAACTCTTCACCTACCCTCGGACTGCATCAAATCTCTTACTTCGTATCCTCGATCTGAAAGAGCAACCAACTATATACACCAACGAGCACGATGGCTACTTCCTCCGACCCGTCAATATTGAGCGCCTAGACCCTTTCAAAACACACGGAAAGCCACTGGCAGAATGGAGCCCTTGTGAACGGGACGCTCTCCGCAAGTGCTATGAACTCTGCTGGGAAGACCTGCAAACTCACCTCAAAGCCGCGGAATTGCAAGCAAAGAACGTGTATATGAAGGAACACCTATCCTGGTGTCAGGAGCCGGTGTCTAAAATGAAACTTGCGGGTGAGAGTACACAGGAAGAAGAATCTTGGACGCTAGGTGGCGAGGAAGGGACGAGAACCGAAGGAAATGAGCTCTTGTACTCGGATGAGTTTCTGAAATCGCTCTTGCCGACTTTCTTGATCAGACATCCGGCTCTGACATTTCCCTCTTCGTATCGGGCAGCTACTGATCTATACGGATCTGAGAAGGCGAGAAATTCATGGAGACAAGATTCCGTTGCCAGGACGTACCATGGCTCACGAATTCTATACGATTGGTATATTAAGAACTCTCAAGATTGTACACCAGGCAGCCAATGGCCGATCATATTAGATGCAGACGACGTGATGACCAACCCAAAGCTTGTAGAGCAGTATGCCAAATTTGTGGGCTTGGATCCGGCAAAACTAAAGTTTGAGTGGGAGATAACGGATCAAACAATTAAGGACAAGCTTGACGTATGGCCTGGAATGCAGAGGATGCTTGACACCCTACATGATTCTCAAGGAATTGTGACTGGAAAGACTTCAGAAGGACTAGTCCTTGAAGACGAGGCCGTGAGGTGGAAAGCCGAGTTTGGAGACGATGTGGGACAGCAATTGGCAACATGGGTGGAAGATGCAATGGCCGACTATGAGTATTTGAGGGCCAGGAAGTTCGAGGGGTAAGCTGTTAAGCGAATCAAGTGTCTTATATGTTGGGCGTCTTAGAACAGTTCCCTTACCATCGTAGCTTTTGCCAAATCGAGAGAATAGGCGGCAGATAAGCGAGGCCTGAATGATCTAATCATGGCCAGACTCCCCGTGGACATAAAAGTGGCACACCTGGAAGGTTACAAGAGATGAGGAGAGACTTACTACACGTTTTCTCAACCCTTTTAGGGCATAACATATTAACTCAGCTCCTCAGGCATGCTATAGTCTATTACATAACTCTTATTGTTTAGCACTTTGTACCATAGTGTGCGAAAGACAATAGAACAATATCTACTAGCCTGCCCTTCACTTTGTCCACTGGGAGCCGGAGCAAGCATAATAGTCACCACCAACGAGATGCCAACGTTCGTCTAGCTAAGCCTAAGTTCCAGCCGCAATTTGAACCATCAATTGTTTCTATAGATGTCCGTATGTGCATGGGACAGTGATTTCAATCGACATAGAGTTCGTGTCATCCTGAGTAGCTCGCCAGCCGTGGCGACGACGGTGGGCGAGTCAGAATCGATGGGTCCTGCCAAAGTTTGGCGAGATATATAATTGTACAGAGACTGACTAGAAGATCTGAGAGATAGTGCTGTACATCCATAGGCTTAATCGCGAGCCAATAGTGAGTACTTGACCAGAGGAGCGAGGGCAACTGGACGACAGCTCCGTGACTTAGGCGATCATAAGTGCTACGCATGCAAAGTGTATGGTTCTATTTACTTTATAATGATTGTATTTTCATTTACAACACTAGTATTAGTGTATTGCGGTATCACAATCCATTCATCCTTAAGTCTACTTCTTGCCTTTCTTTCTCCATTCCTTCTCCCGAGCATATGCTTTTTGTTCCCTTCCTTCTTCTCCTTGAATTTCGGCAACAAGCCTCTTATACTTCTTCTCGTAAGCCGCATCACGCTCTCTCTTCTCGCGCAGACTTTCTCGTGCCACAACAGCAGCGTCTTTCCGTAATTCGCGCATAGCACCCTTCTTCTCCTGCTTGTACTCCTTGCGGAGTTTGGCAGCTTCGGCACGATCCCGGTCGGCGTCGTAGTGTTTGTCTGGATTGAACGTTTCTTCAAACTTAGGTATGGATGTTTTGATTGCGAGGGGTCGGTGGTGGTGGAGCTCCAGAGGGCGTTGGCGAAGGATTGAGCTTGAGATGGCTGTTGTCAACTTCTTGTTCAGTGCGGCAATGGCTTTCTGAGTGATAGGTAAGAACTTAGTGCGACAACTCTTGTTTTCTAGATGGCGCAGTATTTTCAGGGTAGGCTCAAAGATCTCGGTAAAAGATGGTTTCTCGCTCCAGAGATCTGACACTGCTTCTAGAAGTGCGACGTTTGTTGCGAGCAGTGCTCCCTTTAACAAGTCTGCTTCTTTTCTCGAATGCTCCTGAGGCACACAGTCAAACGGAGTCAGCTTTCGGGCTGAGCGGGGTAGAGTGTCGATTCGAACAGATAATTTCGGCTCGTGATATGGGAAGTTTCCCGGCGTTGGCGAAAACTTCACGGGAGCCAGAGTGCAAAGCGTGTTCTCAATAAAGCTAATCAGCTCCGGTATGTATCGCTTCGACAATGATTGGTATTGTAGGCACAGTGTGCACATAAAGGCACCAGTGGCATAGTCTGATAGCGTCTGGGGGATCTTCAGCGCAAGATATCTACCCATGGTGAGAATAGCTGGGGTGACGACTTGATGAAAATGATCGGACGTTGGGAAAATCGTTCCAATTGCGGTCAATATGATCAGGTCACCTGGACTAGGTGTCAATGACCGAGACTCATTGAGATCTTCTAGATGACCTCGAAACGAGTTGGCGATTTCGAGAGGGTATGATTTTGCTAATGAGTGTATGTGTCTGATGAGATTCTCTAAAACAGAGAAAGGGGGCGGATCTGCTTGATTGGCGAGATATGATATGTGATCAATAAGAGACAAAGCAAAGTCGCGTAGCTTAGATTTATTCTCGCTATTGAGTTTTGGGTGGTAGAGTGCTCTAATTCGCTGTACCACTGTCGGCAGGTCGAGTAAAGCGATTCCTTTCGTGATTTCCAGTAGTTGGGAATGTGATTGTGGGCAGTTGTATGTAAATGCTAAGTTTCCGTTGACACCATTTTTCTCGGGGAGCTCTATCTCCTTGATAGGGGCGTTGGCTCCTGTAAGAAATTCGGGTCGAGTCGCCTCTTCTTCTGTCAACAATCCTTTCAAGAATTCGTCGTCTTGACCATCATCCTCCCCTCCACTACTCTCTCCATTTAAAGAATCCTCTTCCGAAAGTTCTCCATCAGATCCACTTGCGACCAAATCGTCATCGATGAGGAAATCATCTTCATCCTCGACTCCCAGTTCAGCCATTGTCGGTCGCGACTTTTTTGAACGTGGCTTTAATCCTGAACCTAAACCAAACTCGTCCTCCTCTTCCTCATCATCTTCTGCTGGAACTTTATTGTCGGCAACATCTTCTTCGTCACTGCTCTGTGGTTCTCCCTGCATACGTCGCTGACGCTTCTCCTCTAATTGTCTTAATTTTCTCGACTGCTCCTCAACCCTCTCATCTTCAGTCTTGGACTTTTCCGTAGGCTGCGACCGCTTATCCTGCGCCATCTGCCTCAGTCGAAGGTCATATTCTTTATCGAATTTCACCTTATCTGCGCCCGTTAGTAGAGCTGCTCTCTCTGGGTTCATGCCTGCGATCTCGGGTAGTATTTGTGCTTTTGATTTAGGACCCATTCCGCGTAAAAGCGCATGTATATCGGGCAACTCCTTGTCTATTTCTTCGCGCAGGTCTTCATCATCGTCCTTGGCCTGTTGTCGCTCGTATTTGTGAAGTTTCGATTTGGCAATAAGTTCGGTCATGACTTCCTGCTTGGACTTTTTCCTCTCCGGGCGATCTTCAACTTCGTCGTCCTCCTCTCCATCAGGACCTGGGGATCGGCGTCGTTTTCGCGCCCTCTCGTCGTCCGAAGGATGATCTTCCGCATCTGACAATTCTAGTCCTTCCTCGTCAAAATCGTCCACGAGAGCTGGCCCGTCTAACGAAAGCAATTGACCCATGTGGGTAAGTTCGCCCTGCATATCATCGTCTTCTAAATCAAATGCCGAGTGTTTGTGATGCCTTTGTTTCTCGAGGGTAAATCGCTCCAACATTTTCTCCTCCGGAGCCATTGAGGGATCGTTTTCTCCAAAACGTTTGTCCACAATGCCTCCAACTTTCCTGCGCCTTCGCATATCCTCCTCGTATGCTTTGGTGAGCTATATTTTGACTTAGAATTGTGACCCGAGGCTGGATATCAAGAAACTTACTCTCTCTTCCGCCAGACCTTTCGCAACACCCGGCCTCCTCACCGTCGCAGTCGCCTTGCTTCTATTCGTAGTGACCTCAAATTTTGGAGCTTTCCCAGCCATTTTGAATTCAAAGGGGTTGAATTGTTCTCGTATGCCATCGAGAGCCACTTTCTTTCCCACCCTCTTTTCCTTATTGATGCCATTTTGCGCATTTTGCTTTCGCTGCTTTTTTGATTGCTGCGGACCAACAAGGCCCTGTTCTCTCAGGGAGGCTTTTAACCTTTTGAGTTGCGAGGGAGGCATTTTGCGGGGTCATTCGTTCTTGAAGAGCTTCAAAACTTCGCAAATAATTTTGTCAAGATTAATCGGTTATCGGGCGCCACAACTATACTAGCGTGGTGGCAGAATAGGGCGGTCAACTACCTACTTCAGCCTTGTCGCAAAGCCTAGGCTTGCGATTATACTGCAACCATCACTCTTTTGAGTCCGCATGTTCATTTTCCACGATGGCGGCGCTGTCGCCAGCTGCCCAGGAACGCCTCTTTCTGCTTGGACTCGGAATTGGAGCTTGCGCTGCCGTTGCGTATATGCGACAGCTTCTCATCCATTACCGTGATGATGCTGAGCTACCACCGAGCGAGAACAAGCCCCAATACATCACGCAAGAGGTAGAAGATTCCTTGAAATTATCGACTTTGGACAAACTCCTCGATAGTCCTAACTACTGTATCCAAGAAACGACATCAATTATAATATGCGAACGCGCACTCCATGATAATGATGCACTCGAAGTCATACTTAAATATATCAGACACCCCGACTACGATACCAGGGAAAAAGGCATTAGAACATTGACATACGTGTCAAATAGTGGTAATTCGGGGAGCCTACTAAACTTTTGACTAGGCTAAAATGTACATAGCCACGATTCATCTATTGAACAGACCGTGCACATATCTTGCACTTGTTAGATCCCTCGAATACAGCCTCACAGACTATAAGCATAATACATACGACAAGGAATGGGACAATTGGCAGCTACGGGACTCGCTCGAACAGGAATGCTTGATGCTCCTGGCCCAGCTGGTCGACAAATTTGGCGTGGATGGCCTGATAAAGTCAAGATTTGTCGAACGTTTCCTGGCGAAAGAACCATGGGGAAAGGATGATCGCGAGAGGCAAATCCATTTTCTTGAATCACTACGAACACGAAACCAGCTTAACGAGCTCACACTGCCTTTGATTAGAGATGTCACTGGGCGAGGGCAACTTTGCAACGCAAAATTACTGCCTCTAGACTTTGAATTGGATTTGCCAAGCCCTAGAGATATTCGAATGACCAATGGAGAGGGGACTTCTGGAGAGGAATGGGATGGAATGTTGGTTGAGGGTAGACGTCGGAGAGAAAACAATTCGGAGGAAGACGTTATACGAAGACGACATCGGGAGGCGATGGTTTTGAATGATGGAACGCGGCCACTAGGAAGAGACGATATCATCCAACGCTCAACGACAATCTAGTTGAACAGGTAATACCGCTTCTTAGACTCAGGCGATATGCAGAGGGCAAGTCTCAATTCTTCTGCTGTGGACAAAAGATTGGGCAAGGCTTGTTTGTTACCACGAAGGTTCTGCATTGAGCCTGATAGCTTAAGAAAGCACTCGGAAGTCGCCCGCTTGCGATACCCGTTTGCTACCCGAGCCGAGGCCGGCAAAAGAAGTATACAATCCGTGTAATACACGGACAAGGATAATGTACTTACGCAATGTATCCTACTAATCATTCCAGCTTGAGCTGGTGAAACATTTGAATGAAAGAAATGGCATGATTATCATGACTCGGTTACTCATTATCCATCGCCTATTGAATGGCTCTTGTGTTAAGGATCCCGACATGCTATGGTATCTTTCTAACATCGGCAATTGAAAAGGTTGACTCTGGCGTTGTACGCTAGTGAAGTGAACATAATGCGCGAACAATCCCTCTCTGACACTCTCTTAGACTGTTAATACAGCAGGAGYAAGTCGTGAGCCTCACGAGTCAATCTTGAGTTTTGATAGGCGGTAGTGTTGTGGAGCATTTGCCGGACTGAACCAATAATTCGCTCCCGAGATAACATGACCAATGAGGATCTCTCACCCAGACGCCGATCTACAACCGATTTCTACTAGAAAGAGCCTCAAAGACAACGATATCAACCATTTCTGTTTGTGTCCTTGGATCTCGTGCAATTGTATCACTTGCAGTTCCGATGTAGGRCCAAAAAATCGTTCCAAGACAATGTTTCTAAGTGTAACCATAGAGAKGAGGTCTATTCATCAGCTAAGATCCCGGGATCTAGTCCGATCCCACTTTTCGGACATGACTTGGCATCTCAGTCGCGATCGCTTTCCGTGGGCCCACCTCACTGCCGCTTCGTCGGCGCTCTCCGTTCTTTATCCGTTACCACGTCTTGCGGTCCGACAAAAAGTATTCCGTTTCATCGYCACACGGTGTCAACATTATTGATCTCTRAGTCTTTTCTCCATCGTCTGCCTTTTACTACCTCTTACAATCCATTTCTTGTAAGTTTCCGTCCCAGCTTGCGCCCATACGTGAAGCTTTATCGGAATATCGTGGTCTGATCCATTTGATAGCTCCCGATTAATAGCTTCATAATGTCTTCCACCGCTACTCGAACCTTCGCCCGCGCGGCCATCAAGTCGACACCTTCCGGAGCTGCGCTTCGAACTTCAGCACGTAACACAGCTTTCGTCCTTCCCCGCCAGGCTTTCCGCCAGCAATCGAGACGCGGATACGCTTCTGRGCCAGCAGCAAAATCATCGCCGGGTCTCTATCTCGGAATTGGTGCCCTTGCTCTCGCTGGTGGTGCTGGTGCCTACCTTTACTCGAATGGTTCTCTGCTCTCTGGTTCCGCTGGCGAGACCAAAGGTATCTTCACACCAAAGCAGGAGGATTACCAGAGAGTTTATAACGAGATCGCGGCGAGATTGGAGGAAAAGGACGACTATGATGATGGAAGCTATGGTCCAGTCTTGGTGAGATTGGCGTGGCATTGCAGCGGGACTTTTGACAAGGAGACTGGAACTGGTGGTAGCAATGGTGCCACTATGAGATTTGCGCCTGAGGGGGACCATGGTGCCAACGCTGGTTTGGTTGCTGCCCGCGATTTTCTTCAGCCGATCAAGGGTAGGCTCACTCTTGTGTTCGATTGGGAATGCTGCTAACGTACTACGTCAGAGAGCAACCCTTGGATTTCATACTCCGACCTTTGGATTCTCGCTGGTGTCTGCGCTATCCAGGAGATGCAAGGTCCAACAATTCCATACCGACCAGGACGAGTGGATAAGGATATGGCTGCTTGCACACCTGATGGACGTCTTCCAGATGCTAGCCAAGGTAACAAGCACCTGAGAGATATCTTCTACCGAATGGGTTTCAATGATCAAGAGATCGTTGCTCTTTCCGGAGCTCACGCTCTCGGCCGTTGCCACACCACACGCAGTGGTTTCGAAGGCCCATGGACTTTCTCCCCAACCGTCGTGACAAACGAGTACTACAAGTTGCTCTTGAACGAGAAGTGGAGCTGGAAGAAGTGGAATGGACCTAAGCAGGTATGTAGCCATCCATGGACTTCTGAAACACCCCAACTAATTCAATCAACAGCTTGAGGACAAGACCACTAGGACTCTGATGATGCTTCCAACTGATTATGCTATCGTCTCGGACAAGTCTTTCAAGCAATATGCCGAGAAATACGCCAAGGACGAGGAACTCTTCTTCAAGGATTTCGCCGCCGTCATTGTTCGACTTTTCGAGCTTGGTGTGCCATTCGCGGAGAACAGTGAGAAGATGACTCTCAAGTCGACCAACGCATAAACCAAGTCAAAAAACTCTGCCATACCCACAAACGTACACGACCCGTCCTTCGAGATGCGATATAGACGTTAAGATGGATATTAGAATAGATTTTGTGCTTTGGAATTTGGAATTTGGAGATGAAGGCGAGTAGTAATTCGAGAGCTCCCGTGGTCCTGTTGTATGTTTCTGGATTTCGGCGTCGCATAGGTCCCGTGCTCGATGGTTTCCTAGATGTAAAAATACCATACAGCGATGTTTTCAATACAATACCTATTTACAAATGATATTCTGACAACCATGGTTCGCGCGTCGAGTCTGCTACCACCCATCTCAACCCGACGTGTAACGCCCTCTCTCGAATAGTCTCTTGATGGATCCAGCTCCTGACTCTCCAACCTGTCTCGGCCCCCTCTGCGCCCTCTGTCTTCACATCAAAAGATGACAACATAGTATCGAAAGATGTGACAAATGTTTAAAAGCAAGATGACACGACAAGACGTCAAAATAAAGAAGACASCACACCTCAAGTCTACAGCAGTTGCACTCATGATCGCTCACCTCCAGGTAACCCCATACTCCCAAATCCCTCTCCGCTCACTGGTTCGCATCGAGGTGCACCTGGGCACGACCGGGTTCCCCGCGAAATCAAAGCAAGCCAAGCCGCGCATCGGTCTCTGCCGCACTAGATTCCAATTCGTCGTTGACCACGCGCGCGTATTTCGAGGGTTTACTCCATTTGCCAAGACGTCATTGGAGGAATACATCCATTACGCGTGTGCTTTGATTTGTCAACCGAATTGATACTAGATTGAAAGTGTGGTTGGTAGGAGACACAATATGGATTTCCTGAAAAGGAAAAAGGAGGACAGGAAAGCGGGAAAAGGAAGAGAGCCGTTGAGCGGAGGGGAAGACAGTGATGCTAGTGGCTATGGACATGTAGGTGCATTCGAGGGAGATCCTCCTGGGGGAAGCTTTTATGCTCCGGACAAACCTTCTGTACGTCCTCCCTAGTGCATATCTCATGTACTGTACCTACCTATGTACTGTACCTACCACACCTCGTCCTATCGATCAGCTGACATCCCTCCTCGACTACTCAGACAACAGCCGCCGTCAAAAAAAGCAGAAGCACGGGTAACATCATGAGCACGCTTAAAGGAAGCAAGAACCCAGGCCAGCCGGCGCAGGAAGTCGATATCGCTGTGAATAATATGGATGAGCCGGCACATCAGACGATTTACGGACGCGGATATGAGATGCGGAAGAGGGTGGTGGGAGAGGAATATGTTGCGCGCGCGCTTGAGGCTGGGGAGAGTGATTTTATGAGGCCGTTGCAGCAGTATGCTACTGTACGTCATTCCCGCTTTCCCGCTTGCTGTAGTCCGCTCTTTCATGCYAGTTGAAGGGTGGGGATAACGTTGCTGACGGTGTAGAAATAGGAAGCAGCATGGGGCACGAT
This sequence comes from Chaetoscypha palmicola, assembly GCA_003988945.1. NCBI lineage: Eukaryota > Fungi > Ascomycota > Leotiomycetes > Helotiales > Helotiaceae > Chaetoscypha > Chaetoscypha palmicola. The sequence continues at coordinate 37,100 of QYAH01000276.1, read as the reverse complement.
CTGGACGCGTCCAGGACTAGAGCTGAAGACGAGGAGTCTGCTTAATTTGGTGATGTTGACGGCGTTGAATAAATGGACGGAGTTGGGGACGCATGTTAGGGGGGCTGTTAGGAATGGGGCTAGTGAGGTTGAGATTCGGGAGGCGCTTTTGCAGGCTAGGTGAGTGATGAGAGTTGATTTGTTGGTTTTATAGGTTTGGTGGAGGGGAGGCTGATTGAGGGATAGTGCGTATTGTGGGATGCCGGCTGGGATGGAGGCTTTTCGGGTTGCGGATCGGGTGTTGGATGAGATGGAGGAGAAGGGGGAGTTTGTGAGGGGAGGCTGAGGACTTGGTCGTGTCACTGGTGCCGGGCTGTTTGTAGACTGGTGTACTCGATTTGGGTGTACCAGATGGAGCTGTGACAAGACACACGATTATCTGTCATCATTGTATCCCGATGTGCTAGGAAGTATGGATAGAAAGCTTTGAATCGAGAAGTACGAGTGGATGAATAGGTGAGAACACTTGATGTCGACAGGATCTAGCTTGAGTAAAAGATGTTGGATAGATACTTCGCTGCACAGGGACAATCTTAGATGTTATAAAGGGCAGATCCCACTGTCTTTCCTAGAGAAAAGGCGAGTAGTAGAGTGTATAACTGGTCTACGCTTGCGAGGGGTCTGAAGGATTCGACATTCCTCATACAAGGTATGGCTCGTGGAAGACAGGGTCTCAAAGCTTGGGGCAGGGTAGTATTGCACTGGTAAATGGATGAAATGCTGCGAGAATTGTCAGCGACAAGGCATTTATGAGAGGTGCGTGGATCCGACCTGTTGGAAACCTCTTACATGGGAGAAAGAGAGTCCTTACCCTTCTTGCTCATTGAGGACAAAAGACAAGAGAATACTCTACTAGATCAAAACTTGCTCTCACAAAAAAAGCGTTGAAGTTGAACGTCTGTCCTGTTTCTTTCCCGATGGACTGTCTAAAGGAAAATTACAATGAGCCTAGCGACCCGCAGATCGACAACCAGGATTCTCTAATACTCCAGAAAGCCAATTCGAGGACCACTAGAGCCTTTTTGCACCCCCGGGGGGTTTCTTTCTAGGGAGGTACTTGGCGCACCACTAATTGCCTTACAGAGTAATATTATCATAGTTCCGATCAGCTACTAAGAGGGTCCTTTTACAAGTTGTATTTTATTACCTTAAGTATTTAGATAGTCTAAGGACGTTATATAGGTAGAGCTAGCCTCCTAGGGTTAAGGCTCTTACTATAATCGTTAGGATATATAAGATTCTTAGGCAAATATACCTAATATATTAAGATATACCGGGTCCTATAAGTTCTTAGCGTTAAGTTACGATTCTCGAAATCGTAACTTAACGCTAAGGCCCCTTATAGGTTTTTCCGGAGGTTACGTCCAAATATAGCTAGGTTTTCGTAAATCAACTCGAAAACCGCAACTTTCAGGGGGTGCAAAAAGGCTCTACTATTGACTACATCAAATCCAAGAACCAGGATACTGATAGCCCTGCACTTGCAGACGCAACATCACAATAATTGGGCCATCCTTAGAATTTTGGCATCTAGAAGACTCAGATTTCTGTGAGACAAACAAGACAAACACTGGATAGGACTAAACTATCGACGAAATATAATAAACAGCAGCCATCAAGGGGAAACGACCACAACAGGACATCTATCAATGCTAAGCATGTACGAGTTGCTATCAGAAAGCAACTGTCTCGTGCATACTATGACCGCAGCACAGACACGAATACACTCAAACCTCGCGATTCACGTCAGCTGAGTCAATCGTTCCAACGCGATTTAATCAATCATACGCCTGCAATCTTCAACCCTAATACCTAGACACGATTGTCCTTTCCGATCCTCCGACACTTTTCTGCGAGTTACTGTAATCCTCTTGACCTCTCGGGTCCGAAACTCGCGAGAATTGATGAACAACAAGATAAGCGTGGCACCGAAGGATTGAAACGAGGTGAAGTTGATGTACAGTACACTTGACGTGGATAATTTTGAGGAAGAGGACCACGCAATGATGTTCTCCACCAAGCAAAGGCGAATTTGGACTCGCGACAGAAGTCTGCCTGTCTAGATATACCAAATCCATGATTTCAATTGAAGTAAACCCATCGTCCTCGCTTCGCCTAGCATGAATCTCACAACTCTCGCTTATACCCCCACAATACCTCCATTGTAGCCCTCCTGACATCTCCACGCCACGATGCGCATTCCAAAGCTTATCTTAGAACATCGCAAACCTTAAATACACTCAAAGACAAACACGCATCATCATAGGCCATCTCGGGCTTAATTCCTCCTCGCTGGCTGTTTTTCCTGGGTTGGGTCCTGACTGGGATTCGCTTCCATGCTTTGCTCACGATCTCTCCACACCGAGATACGACGCGAAGGATGAGGCTTATATCACGACCGTGGAATTTGATGGTCTGGAAATAGTTCCTCTATATTTCTTGAGGTTCTACGGTTCATATCGGACGCTTCGGGATCAAGTTGTGCTTAGGTGTTTGTTTTTTGATATGCTAAATGGATACACGATTCGAGTTACCATACACAGATATCTTTCGCACAGTCYAAGGGGCCTAGAGTGAATCAGTTTCCACATGAAGATAATATCAGATACGCAACTCAAATCATATTACGCAATTGTGACAAGCGACGTACAGCCCACAGTGCGCTAAAACAGCAACCACAACCAATTGTGTAAAACATAATCTTCTACACCTCGCTCCCATCTCAGACCCAACACCTAGCTTTCAAAACCACAAAGCTCACAGCCTCTRCGATGTCAAATTCAACATTCGAAGCACCATTCAACGGATCCTGCAGTAYAACCAGCGTCCCCAAACCACCGACACTTCTCCCAGCCTGCGCGCTGACGCTCTCATCTATCAACACAGCCGTCCTACAGAGCTGCTGCACTGGCAGCGGTGCTCCGGAGAATTACGCCGGTTCAATAGAGGGCGCGAACGATTGCTACGTGTTTTGTACGTTGGCGGATGATACGATTCAAGCGCAGCAGACTGCATTGCAATGTATAGCAGCGAGACTGAACGGGACTGATTTGACAAGTCAGAATAGTAGGAGGGCCGCGGAGTGTTGGGGGAAGGATAATGAATCTTTCAATAGTGAGGGGAGTAGTATGAGACTAGTGAGTGGGAAGTTCGTAGTTATGGGGCTGGCTTTGTGATCGGGGCCTTAGGATTGAATGCGTTTTGATTCTCGACGAAGAGACATTCGGGACTTCCCTTTTGAAAAGGATTCAAAGCGAAGTATTAATCTTTCACATGATCTGAGAGCGTATATCATGACATTGTACATCACCCGAAGACATGGAACGAGGGAGAGCGATTTTGGTAATACATACTTCATGAATGTAGTTTAGGACAGTCATACATACACCTGTGAGCCAGTGATGAATAGCCACAAATTCAACTCCAGCTTTTGTTGTGGTTATTTATGCTATCCTGTTCGAGCAGTGCGTGAAAGTCGTCCGATACGCAAGCCAGCGCCTTGTCCAAAACACATTAAATTACATGGCCAAGAGCAAGGAAACTATCGTACATGCGATGTTTTATGTCCGTCCTAAATCATAAGATCATGGTAGGTATCTCTGGAACCTACTCGTGAAAATCGTCTGGGGCCAGCTCTGATGKTCTATCAGTGGAACGCTGCAAGGCCGGCCGCATTTAGCGGCAATTCGCCATGCTGTTGGTAATAGGTGGAGTAATGTGCCTCGCCTTTCCTGAGTATCGACTCGTCAATCTCGCCGGCAGCATGTCCATTCTCCAGACTTTTAAGACCATCTGCCTTTAAATTGGTAGGTTGAATAGAGACAGGACTAAAATATACATTAGCGTATGTAGTGAGATCCGAAGAKACAAGACCTACCCATTGAGCTCTTTGTCAACTTGTAARAATTCCTTCATCGCCTGCTTTGTGCCTCTCTGCTGCAAGTACGATAAATAGTAGTTGCTGAGTTCTTTTCTTGTGCTCAAGTTCATACGACTTTGTTGGATCATATCATCGTGGATCTTCTTGATTCTAGCATAATGCTCCTTTTCCATGGCCTCATTGGTTGGTTGTTGAAGTTCGAATTCAAGGTACTTGGCCCAGAAGTGACGGCTTTGGAGATACCATTGCTGGTTCTTCTGGAAGACTTGGCGAGCCTCATCAACGGACCCTTCGATCTTCCATATCAGAGTCGCCCATTCGACAACTAAGGCAGCTTTTGAGAAGATATCGACAATTGGAGAATCGATTTGGGTCTTAAAAACCTCGATTGCAGCTTTGAGACTGTCCTGGCGTCTTTCCAGGTTCGACCAAGACACAATTGTCTCCACATGACCTGGGAGACGGTCGAGAATGGCCGCGTGAATGTCTCGTGCTACGTCAACACGATTTGACATTTCCTCGAAGTAAGCGTATTGCAACCGGATGCCTGGCCGGCTGATTGGAACATAAACAGTGCTTGCTCGTTGGTAGATGTTCCGAACTTCTTCCTGCTTCCCTTCCTGTGCGGCCATCCAGCGAGCATATCGGAACCAAAATTCGTCGTAGAAGGCGCAAGTGACCAAGCATCTCTCGTATAAGAAGACCGATCTCACGTAATCGCCTTCCGACTCCTCGAAGTCCAAATACTTTCTCCAATTGGCCAATTGTTGAGGATCCAGCTCAGTGACGTGGAAGTATGGCCGCTTAACTTCGGATTCGTAGGTCCATCGCTTCGTTGTTTCAGTCTGTGTTTGGGTGAAGGACTCTAGGTGGAAGTTGTCAATCTTTGTACGGATCTCCCGCTCAATTTCCTGCTCCCCCTTGGGACCCGATTGGAAGATCTCAGCTTCAACCTCGCTGCGGAACTGTGCTACCTGCTCGGCCGTAACAAGTTCAAGCAAAGGACGAGTGTGGGCCAATTGACGAAAGCGTTCAAAGTATCGCGCATACTGGTGCATAGGTATTTTGATAACTCGGCTCAAGATGGCAAAGATCTTGTCTTGCGCCTCTAAACGATCCTCAAACTCCAAGTATTTGTCCCAGAACGGATGTGCGAGAAAATCTAGCCCAACAGAGGACGCACCACGTTCATAGAGTCTATTGTACTTTGTTAGCATYGATTCCGCAATACTAGGGAATATGGAAGTGGCGAGGAGTGCAAATACGGGAAGGGCATGTGCTTGAACTAATCTCCCTCAAATTCCATCTATGCCGAGCATGGGTGTATGTGTAGACTTGAGTGAGGTGAAAGCGAACGTAATAGCAGAAGAAAAGGTCCTGATCATTCGGGTGAGAAGGATATCAAACAAGGAGCGACTTTTGGCAGTTCTCACCGTCTGCAGCCCATGATTCATCAAATAAAAGGGCGCACGGCAACCATGTTGTCTTGCCCCGTTCGTCTGTGTTAAAAGGGAAGGAAAGTATCCAGTATACTTACTCTCTGATCACATCTGGATCATGGCACGTCTCGACCTTGAAGGAGCAGTAGTCGGTCCACAAGTCCACCGAGGTTGCAATACTGGCAATACCGCGCTCGTACACCTACGCGACGTCAGCAAGATTATCCCTTATACGACCGCACATCGTTACCATTTCTGCAGCTTCGGTGCCAGCAATCGCAAACTCAAGGTCGGCATATTTCTTCCAGTATCCGAATAGCAGAGGAAACTTCGCAAGAAATCGATCGTAAGCGTCGCGGACTGGAATTACGGTTCAGGCCTCCCTCGAGACCCTCGGCGGCGCGAATGAGCTTCTCCCAGTTTTCGAAGTTGTCAGTATTCTCAAGCTGTGCGCATATACTGTGAGCATCACTCTGCATATCCCAGACATCAGCGGCCACTTACAACTTCAGCATTGAGCTTCTTGATCTCTGCGGACTCCTCGTCGGTACCTCCGTAATTGGAGAAGTCACTCATCGTCGCAAAGAGTGGGCGGTGTTCAGAAGTAAATCCTCGATCGAGCGAGAATATACAATGGTAATTGTTTGCGAATAGACTGTCCGAGAGTCGCAAGCCCCGACTTAATGATAGAAGGGATAATTTGTCTGAAGGAGAGAAATGGATGGGCTGTAAATCAGTTCGATGGATTGAGCCTCAATCCGAAGGGTCGAAAGCCATCTGACRAAGCTAGGCCGAAGCGGACTAGCGCCGACGGCAAACTTGCCTAACAATTTTTCCACATTCTCCCGTTGTCTTTTTTTCTCTTATGGCTAATGATGAACGATACTCAGTATCATCATAATAGGAAGAGAATGAACGCTCCCTTGGAGCATGATCTCAACATGACCATTTCTGAAGCCGATGAAATTTCCCGTACACACTCTATTTATCTTGCATAATCGTCGCTCTTTTTCTTCATCTCAACCTGTCCAATGCACCTTGTACAGTGTCTCTACTCTATTTTCTTGACTTTCAGTTGAACAGTCCGACAAGGCTTGCCTTCTTTCTTAGTCTTACGAAGATCAGGAATGCTTGCTGCGGTCCACTTGTAGCATTCTTTTGCAGCTGCTACGCTGTCAGCGCAAGATTTACCTGTTTTGTTTCTGGGCGCAGAGCTTCATAGGAGGGAGTAAGCAAGTGGATGGTCGACGGCGAGAATCATAGAAACAGTGGTAGCAGTCGCGGATCAGATTCCAAGTGAAAGCTATACTGGGTGCTATGTTGATGGTTACTTAAGCACTGTTACCGTTGATGAGCCTAAGCCTTCAGAAATCGCTTGGCATTTGGCTCCTGAGAACTCGATGTCTTCTTCAATTATGGACGACCGACTCCTTTCCTACTACGCGAAGCCCAGGAGTATATAACATATATTTGTACCTGTTCATGTCCCAATTGTTGAATTGTACGATGAATTAGAAGTCGATTGTGTGTCCCCTGACGATGCAACCCATCAGTCTTACAGAGCCATCCTCTAAAAGCGGAAGAGCTGTTCAGGAGTGGGTTATAGGTAACATGACAGAGTGACGTCGTTTCAAATAGCAGCACAAAGGAAGAGCGATGAGATCACCGGTCTGAATTCGTTGCATATTGAACCTGACCTCGTCGGTATTTGACTATTTGCCGAACAGTTGTGTGCTGGTACTTAGGATACCCCTCAACAGTGTCGAATTATAATATCGTCCCTAATGCTATACTTCGTTACTTTAAGCTCAAACGATTGCCCCTCGACACTTGTGTAGTCTGTCAAGAATGACGCCTACTATGACGCTCAACCTTAGCATCCCTCCCTAACTAATTCGACATCTCCCAACTCGCGAATTCTGAGCTTCAGCAGCTTACAACTATCTATACTATCTTCTACGACCCATCCTACCATTGTCGTCCTCACGGATTCCGACATATAACGAGCGCCCCAAACAGAAGAGCCTGACTCCGGACCGACCCATCCTCCCGCGCATGAGCCGAGACACAGCATCGTGTGATCTCTCTAAATCACGTTGCCACACCACGAAAGGCCCATTGCATAAACCGCATACCCCCCTCATATAACCACCTAAAATCACACTATAAACCGGCTTTGACGCCACCATCTCAATTCCACCTCCGCTTTGTACCTCTTAATATACAGATTTGTGAGATTTGCTTTCCATATCTTATTGCCCATCACAAGAAGTTGCTACCGCAACAAAWTTTGAAACCTCCGCAAACATCAATCATAACATTTGAACCCATATTATATACAACATGCCGTCGCCCAAACGTCCTAAATCCACAACCTCAATAGAGATCTGGCGTCAAGAAGTATCAGCCTCCCTCCACTCCACCATCTCTTCAACCACCTCAACCTCTTCAACCACAACTAACGCCTCCCCACCTCTCACGCCCACCACTACAGACCCTCCCACRCGTCCCACTTCGTTCTGGCGAAGATTAATTCAATCTACAAAAGCTCTTCGGATCAACGAATCCAGCGCACAAGCTATCGAGGACAGAGGAGGTAAAACAGAAATGTATTCCATTTCCACTGAAATAGAGAACCTCTCTATGGCTAGGAAAGCAGAAGGTGGAGATGACGATGGTAGTGTGGGACTTGAGAGCGGGAAGAGCGATGCTCGAGGAGGACTACGGGAAAGAGCTGAACGGTTAGAAAGGGCGCGACAGCTTCTAGATGGGAGGGGGGTTGAGTCAAGGGATGGAAGGCCAGGGCAAGGGTCACGGATCGTGGAGGTTGGTGGATGAGGATGAAATTTGGTGTAGCATCACACAAAAAGACGGTGTGAAGGTTGACCTACAAATTTTAATATTTTATGTTGTGACGAGGGATGAGAAGACCTGACATGAGACTACGGGAAGAGCGAAATAATTCTCCTTGTCAGGGTTTATGGTCAAGTATGTGTATTATTATATCCAGTTCGACAAAAGCTTACATTCGTGTAGTCACTCTCGTATTGAACTTGGCAAGATTAATTAGTGTGCAGTGAATTCTTCAACCATTCTACATACTCGAGAGCAAAGCAGAAGTTTGTAAGGCTATTCGTATGACGACAACGCGCGGTGGGATGAAAGAAATCCGAAGGATATCTAGACCGGAAAGCTCCACGAGAGACACTAATGTTCCATTGTAATTAGAGAGATTCCCAATGCCATTTGTCAAAATCATCTCCCTAAGAAGTCAACGAACCCTCGAGGCTCTGTAAGAATTTGCATTCCGAAATCGAGAGACGCTCGCTTCAAGACACCCAAAGGCTCCTTTGGCAAATCCGTCCATGTTGAGAGAAAGACCACAGGGTAAAACACAACCAGAAAGAAAAACATGATCGTAAAGTTCGCAGTATGGTGTATTCGCAAATCACACGAAAGGCCACTCGTTCTGCTTTTCATGTCAACTCCCATCCCCTACCCATGCTGCAATCACACCGCCAGCAACCCAGGTATACCAGCAGAATAATATGAAAACGAGGCGACGAGAATCGAGAGCGGGGAATCTAGGATGCTGGTGCTGCTGGAGCAGGAGCCTCTTCGGTCTTTGGCTCGGTAGCAGCGGCGGTCTCGGTTTTCTCAGCCTCTGGAGCCTTGTCCTCCTTTGGTGCCTCGGTAGCAGCAGCGGCAGCATCTGGCTCTCCGCTGTCTGAAGAGGTCCAGAGGGTAAGGTTGTCGCGGAGCAGTTGCATGATGAGTGTGCTGTCGCGGTAGGACTCCTCTGATAAAGAGTCGAGCTCAGCGATGGCATCGTCGAATGCTTGCTTGGCAAGATGACAGGCACGGTCGGGTGAGTTCAAGATCTCGTAATAGAAGACCGAGAAGTTGAGTGCCAAACCAAGTCGGATTGGGTGGGTTGGAGTAAGCTCGGTTTGGGCAACATCGGTGGCATTCTAGGCAGCTTATCAATAATTATTCTCCACGTTGTAGAATATTTTCGTACCTTATATGCTTCGTGAGCAGCAGTGGCAGCAACCTTGCGCTTCTCGCCGGAAGCAAATTCAGCCAAGTAACGGTGGTAATCGCCCTTCCTGTCAGAGGACTTTTGTTAGCATAGGCGCATACAGTACACCCAATACCTCGTGCGCATATTATCTGATAAGACGTACATCTTGTGATAAAAGACCTTGGACTCGCCAGACTCGGCTTTTGGAATCAAAGACTCGTCCAAAACATCGAGGACATCCTGGCAGACCTTCTCGAGTTCGGTCTCGATCTTTTGACGGTAATCTCGGATCGTGGAAACGTGTTTATCGGTGCCCTTGGATTCCTCCTTCTGTTCGATCGACGAGATAATGCGCCAGGACGCACGTCGAGTACCGACGACATTCTTGTATGCAACTGACAGTAGGTTTCTCTCGTCAACGGTGAGTTCTCCGCCCAACTGGTCACGCGTCATTAGTTATGAACGTCTTTCACGATCGTTGTCATCGCTAGCATTGAGAACTAAGCCATCGCGTACCTTGGCAACCTCCTTCATGTATGTAACCATCTCATCGTATCGCTCAGCCTGCTCGCAGAGCCTCGCAAGGAAGGTCTTGCTGTATGGGCATCAGTAGGAACTTTCGGGCAGTGCTCGGAACGCGGGACTAGGGAGTTATCGAACCTTTCACGCTGTAAATAAGAGATATAGTCAGTATAGAACAACCAAATAATGATGCCGAGTATGAATAATAGTAGGAACACGGTCGATAAGGGGTGGTGGGTGGAGGAGGGGAATTTGGTCGACGKTGGGAATAATCTGACGCGGAGAGAGTAGATGTACTTACTTCGGTCGTCATCCTTGAAGATTATCGGATTTACAGATTGAGGTAATGTGGACAGGTGCAAGAAGAAGATCGATAGATGTTGTTGTTTATGTGCAAGGCAAAGCGTGGTTTGATGAGGTTGTTGTCCAAGCAAGCGGAGCAAGAGAAATAGGGTCGCTAACGAGGCACGATCTGAAACCTCATAAATCAGGCGCCTCTGTTCTCATAATACAGACGAAACAGCTCATTTGCAAGTGCTCCAAGAAGGCTCGAAGGATGACTTCTAGCTACCTTCAGACGACTGTCATTTCGTCGCCTGGAATACATTCGAGCCCGTTAGTCTATCATCGCCTTGGATATAAAGTAGTGATCTTTCAAACGGTTCTCTTGTATTTACTGCGCGGTTTCTCACATGTCAATCGTCGAATACGGATCTGTCATCTTTTTGAACCAATCCTAAACATTTTCTTGCCTTCTATCTCACTAGTGTCGCTCATATTCACAGTACCCGTCTCACTCTACTCTATCTCAGTTCGAGCGATCGTGTTATGTTCTCTCCTTGCACAACTCCTGCCACCAAATATTTCTTAGTCCAGTTCGACTAGCCAGAGTGCATGTACTGTATCTAGTCTACGATATCATCCTTCCCTGCTAACGGCCAAAGTAATGCACGAAATCTGACAACTACACGTATGATATGCAGGTCAATATGAGTCTAACAGTATCCCTTATCATCGGGAGTCTCTGGTCTCGTCGCTCAGTTCTGTCTTGTGGTTTGCAAGGGTGCCATTTCGTAGAATGTGCTGGCAATCTTAGACCCATGGCGTAGCCTGTTGATTGCTTGAGATGCGACCACAGAGAGGCTGAGACCAAGTTTGGTGTGATGGACTCAAAAATATGGCATCACATCACGTCTCTGCCACAGATAGGTTCCATGCAAGCACCAATCACTACCATCCGGAGCACCAAACGGCAAACACCATGAAAATCATGTGATGAGAATTGAGCCTTTCAAAGCTTGTTTTAGGTCACCAGGTGTTGCGTTGTACCGGTCCACACTCTCTGCAGGATGGAAACTCACATTATTGCCCTCCTCCTAAGCTGGCCCGGGGACCAATTCCCAACGGTTAATAAGTCTCGTGAGGCTATTAAGAGCCAAGAAACTGGGACCCGAACGTTAAAGAGCCACTTCGAAGTCCATTGTAGAGGTTCATGATATTATAATTGACGACCTTCGTGTGTGTCTCGTTTGCCTCTCTGTATCACACAAGAGATCAAGTAAGAGGTATAAGAGGTAGTGTTTCTATAGCAGCCGCAGTTAAATAGAATGTTTTGAATCATGTCAGCTGCATTTGTCTACGATATACACTTATGGACTCGATAGGACGTTCACGGATGTCCTAGTACTACATCTCATAGCAGAATCCTACTGGTACCTCAGAGAGGTGTCTGCGGGGTACTAGAGGGGCAGTCGAGGTGGATGTTCAACAATTTCTTCGGTTGTTCTAGCCCTTTGAAAATAGTACCAACTCGAATGACAACATTGATCGAATCTCGACAAAAGCAACGCGCTGCGCACTGCCAGAAAGCTCTCTAAATCGCAATAATGCAATTAGCACGACGTGAAAAAGTGCAGAAGAAAGGCTTCGTGTTTTTGCTCTTTCCCCCGCCTTCCGATGATGATTCGCTTGCTGATCGTGGCAATAGCGCCAAACCTCGGATTGCCTTGAGGACAGATTGAAGTTTTGCATTCCAAATTCATCATGACCAAGCAGTATGATCTTTTTACCCTTCCATAAGTATCGATTCCTTTTCACTTCGTTGCTTCAATCTTATTCAACTATGCACACTTGAACATTCATCGCACGCTTGTTATTACGTCGTTGAACGAAGCTAGTGACCTAAGGAGGTACTTGATCGGATATACCTCGGCCAAGAAAAGTGTCCTCTTCGACACGGCCGTCGCAGGGCCTTTCARTCCTCTCAACCTCTCATCTATTTCTTTCCGAGTCTGTAGAAATGGAGAACGCATTCTCGAAATCGACTTCTGAGGTGCTGAAGCACTTCTCGGTCTCGGAAGCGCAGGGATTGAGCGAGGCGCAAATCGTCGCGTCGAGAGACAAACACGGCCGAAATGGTAAGTCGAGCATCTACTGGTAGGCATAAGTCAGTGAATTAAACCATCCACAGCTATCGCAGAAGAACCTCCAACTCCCATATGGGAACTGATCTTAGAACAATTCAAAGACCAGCTGGTCATCATTTTACTTGGATCGGCGGCCATATCTTTTGTGCTAGCACTTTTCGAGGAAGATGGGGGTTGGGCTGCTTTCGTAGACCCAGCAGTTGTAAGTTTCCCCTCAAACAAAGTGTAAGCTCTTACTCACCACCGCAGATCCTCACGATCTTAATCCTTAATGCCGTTGTCGGCGTGTCACAAGAAAGCAGCGCAGAGAAGGCCATTGCCGCATTACAAGAATACTCGGCGAACGAGGCTAAGGTTATTCGAGGTGGTCATGTTACAAAAGTCAAGGCAGAGGAACTTGTTCCTGGGGACGTAATTTCGATTGCTGTTGGTGACAGGATTCCGGCAGATTGTAGAGTCCTCGCCGTTCAGAGTAACAGTTTCGCAGTCGACCAAGCGATCCTTACCGGAGAAAGTGAGAGTGTTGGAAAAGGAACAGAGGTGGTCAAAGATCTCGAAGCTGTGAAGCAGGACCAGATCAACACTCTTTTCTCAGGCACCACGGTCGTAACAGGACATGCCACTGCGATTGTCGTTCTTACTGGATCTTCGACAGCGATTGGCGACATTCACGAGAGTATTGTTTCCCAGATTTCAGAGCCCACTCCACTCAAACAAAAACTGAACGATTTCGGAGACACCTTGGCGAAGGTCATCTCGCTCATCTGTATTGCAGTATGGCTTATCAACATTCCACACTTCAGCGACGAGTCTCACGGAGGTATGACCAAAGGAGCCATCTATTATCTAAAGATTGCCGTTTCTCTTGGTGTGGCAGCTATACCGGAAGGTTTGGCTGTCGTCATCACAACATGTCTGGCCCTCGGWACACGTAAAATGGCCGCCAAAAACGCAGTTGTGCGAAGTTTACCTTCCGTAGAAACCCTCGGAAGTTGCAGCGTTATCTGTTCGGATAAGACTGGAACGTTGACTACGAACCAGATGAGTGTTCGAAAGATCGTCTACATCAATGAGGCCGGCAACGATCTCGAAGAACTAGAGGTCGAAGGAACCACGTTTGCCCCTCATGGGAAAATCTCTATAAACGGAAAGGAACTCAATGATATTGCGGGGAAATCTGCTACCGTATTTCAAATGACCGAAGTTGCAGCACTCTGCAATGATGCTAAACTAGCTCTAGACTCGAAGACTGGCTATTACTCGAACGTAGGCGAACCAACTGAAGGCGCTCTTCGTGTTCTCACAGAGAAGATCGGGACCAATGATGCAGCACAAAATCAGTCGAGAGCTGGTATCGCTGCATCTGATGCTCTTCATCTTATGAGCTCGTGGTACGAAAAGAGAAGTCCTCGTTTGGCAACCTACGAATTCTCTCGAGACCGAAAGAGCATGTCTGTCCTTGTTGGAAACGAAAAGTCACAGAGACTCTTGGTCAAAGGTGCACCAGAATCCGTTATTGACCGTTGCACACACACTATTGTAGGTGCCAACGGCAAAAAGGTGCCAATGTCGAAGAGCCTCTCAGATATGTTATTGAAGGAAGTGGCAGATTACGGTAACAAGGGACTTCGTGTGATCGCTCTGGCCAGCCTCGAAGATGTAGCCTCCAACCCTCTATCGAAGTCAGCGAAATCCACCTCCGATTATCTCAAATTCGAGCAAAAGTTGACCCTATTGGGCCTTGTCGGCATGGAGGATCCCCCACGCCCGGAAGTCGCGGACTCCATCCGAAAGTGTAAGGAAGCCGGCATTCGTGTTGTTGTTATCACTGGTGATAATCGCAACACTGCCGAGACCATCTGTCGGCAAATTGGTGTGTTCGGCGAGTACGAGGACTTGAAGGGCAAGAGCTTCACTGGACGAGAATTTGATCAGCTGAGCGATAGCGAGCAATTGACTGCCGCTAAGTCCGCTTCTCTATTTTCCCGAGTCGAGCCAACTCACAAGTCCAAGCTTGTCGACCTTCTTCAGTCGAATGGCGAAGTGGTTGCAATGACTGGAGATGGCGTAAATGACGCTCCTGCACTCAAGAAAGCGGATATTGGAGTCGCTATGGGATCTGGTACCGATGTCGCAAAATTAGCGTCAGACATGGTCCTTGCCGACGATAACTTTGCTACCATTGAAGTTGCCATTGAGGAAGGTCGTTCCATCTACAACAACACTCAACAATTCATCAGATACTTGATTTCGTCAAATATTGGTGAGGTTGTATCCATCTTTTTGACTGCTGCCGTTGGCATGCCAGAAGCTCTGATACCGGTTCAACTACTCTGGGTCAACCTGGTTACTGATGGTCTCCCTGCAACAGCGCTTTCATTCAACCCTCCTGATCATGACATTATGAGAAGACAACCAAGAAAGCGTGATGAACCACTGATTGGTGGTTGGCTTTTCTTCCGCTACATGGTCATCGGTATTTACGTTGGTCTCGCAACGGTCGCTGGATACGCGTGGTGGTTTATGTACAACTCTGAAGGTCCACAAATCACMTTCTGGCAATTGTCTCACTTCCACCGTTGCTCTTCGCAATTCTCCGAAGTTGGCTGCCAGATGTTCTCCAACGATATGGCCAAGTCTGCATCCACTGTCTCTCTTTCCATCCTCGTGGTCATCGAAATGCTCAATGCCATGAACGCTCTCTCCTCCAGCGAGTCACTTCTCACGCTTCCACTTTGGGAAAATATGATGCTTGTATATGCTGTCGCTTTGTCGATGGCCCTACACTTTGCCCTACTCTACGTCCCTGTTCTCCAATCCCTGTTCTCTATCATTCCCCTGAATTGGAATGAGTGGCAGGCTGTTCTGGTCATTAGTGCCCCTGTCATGTAAGTCTTCTAATCCCACCAACTCGAGGGAAATTTGTACTAATTCGCATTCTAGTCTCATTGACGAAGCACTCAAATTCATGGAGAGGCAGTTATTCATACAGAAGACCAAAGTCATTATGCCAAGAGCCAAGAAGGAATAAATCACCAGTGGCTAGGAGTTAGCTGTAGACTAGTAGACATTAAACATAGACCATATATATGTACTTAGTTCCAACATAGGATCTCACTACATTAAATATATTTTACCAGCGATAGCGGTTATGATTCCTATCATTGTACTTTCTAGTGATCGCGCTATGTTTATTCTCCGATATGAAGTTCTATGCCGGGATCTAGTACTACACAAAGCGAGAGCATTTATGGCCCGCTTTGCCTTGAAATTCAGCCTCCTGCAACCACCACCCCCTCAATCCTGTCTGCCCTTTAATAATCGCTTTGTGACCTTGTCTTTCTCAATAACGTAGACGTGCGCTCCCCAACCCGATAGTGCATCTCTGTCAACTGCGTTCAGGAGTGCTTGTGAAATTGTCTCGAAGAGATCCTCAGGTCCCTATTATACTCACTGTCAGCTTCTCCGTCTCACAATGTTTTCATCGGGAGATTCTAAAGGACAACCGGGAGGACATACCAGATCTGGTTCCCATAAGCCCTCACAAGTACCAAAGAGCTGGTCACTAGCCGTCCCTGACACAATGAAGTCCTTCGCAAAATCGATACAACCAATACTATCAAACCCACAGATAAACGGCTTCCCACTCTTCTGATCAATACCCGCAACCACTGGACTGACGAAGTAAGGTCCGAATCGTTTCTCGTACAAGCTACTGCTGACCAAGTTCGCCATCGTTGAAGGGGAGATGTTGCGTTCTTCGCGGAGACGATACATGTTTACTTTATATCGGAAAAGATCGGAGACAGTTGATACGTCGGTGGCGAGGCCTGTGAGCCCAAGGTAGACATCGCCGTAGCTGAAGATCTTGGGGAAGTTGTTCGATACTGTGAGGGCCTGCAGGCCGAGACGGAGATCGCAGGCTATGGCTACGCAATCTTTTCCCACCATTGCTACGCAGGCGCCACCATCTATAAAGCCAGATTAGAACAGCGATTCGAGGGTATGGGGGTGACAGCGCGTACTGATTGCGAATGGGGAGCTCTGTGAGATTGGTTAGCTGTCAAATTGCTGCTATTTGGAAGTGAAGGAGCATACCATATTGGAGGGTTAATTCGACTTGGTATCTAGGAGGGATGTAGAAGATTATGAGAGAGCTCTGCGACCCTGTTGACTTTCGCAGTGTTTTTTGAATGAAGAGGTTGAGACTTTTGATATTTCGAGGTTGTACACACTGCTGCACTGCAAGGTAGACACGGCTGTCGCGTCAAACGAGCTCGAGAAGCTTGGACCACTTGCGACATGGACATGTCAGGCACCGAGTTATTAGAACCACCAATATTTCTCAACAGAACAGCAAACGTTCTAAATTCATGGACCAAAAGACATCTTGCTCCTCTCGCTGTAATTCTAAATCTTCAAGTTCCAGAGAATTTTGGTCTTGATTTGTTGAAGGGAGGTCTCCAAACTATTTTGTTGGCAACAAAGCTGGTCCTTTCCGCGAGGCTGCGGTACCAACAGGAGTCAACAGAAGGAGAAAGAACCCCGCCACTCCACCACTGTATCTGACAAACATATCCAGCCAACGTTTGCTTGTGGACGATTTCTTTAGGGAAGAGTCACGACTCTCTTCACTATCTTCTTGCTCGAGAACCTTCTCCATTTTCCTCCTTCCTACCGTCAACAGCGGTCGAACGTCTCGACCATGGCATCGCATGTAGTAGTTACAGACACTTCTTTCCGGAGACAGACGGTCAAAGTTACACCGGGAACTTATATGACAGATGTGCTGGGAGAAGCGTGCAAGAAGTTCGGAGTAAAAGCTAGCAATTATGGTCTTAAGTAAGCAGTCGCATCCAACCACCAGAACCTTGGTAGATACYTGTCTAACATAACCTAGATACAAGGGAAAAGCAGTCGATCTCTCGGGYACTTATCGTCAAACTGGTCTGGTCTCAGGGGCAAAACTCGAATTGGTAGTCGCATCTCGATCACCGTCTGTCATTTCGGTGGCTCTCCAGTTACCTGACATATACGGCTCGACGGTCCCCCAAGGAAGGCTGACAGACAAGTTCCCTAGCGACACGACACTGTGGCTTATACTGCGAAAGTTTGAAAGCATGGCAGAGAAGAACTACAACTTTACATCTAGAGGTGTCAGCCAGGTCGAAAATGGAAATGTTATGGATGCGAAGATTTGCTACGAGATGCCAGTCGTTCAGATAATGGCTCGCGAGTTCTCAACATTTAACGATCTCCAACAAACACTTGCGCAATTAGGATTCAATAGYGGGTCGACTCTGATCAAGTTGAGATTTGTTAGGACAACAACACCTTTAGAAGAAGCGCAGAATATGATGACGACACATTTTAAGAAATTAGAGACGGAGGCGCAAGCAGAAAAGGACGCAGCGGCGGCAGCTAAAGCGGAAAGAGACGCAAATGCAGCTGGAGAGCCCGCTTCTTCACAAGAAGTCGACGGAATTACGGAAGCTATCGCGAAGATTCCATCAGAACCGTCGACTAATGCAGATGTCGATATGGCCGACGCTCCACAAGAGTCACGGACTCCAA
The DNA here is from genome assembly GCA_003988945.1 of Chaetoscypha palmicola. Taxonomy (NCBI): domain Eukaryota; kingdom Fungi; phylum Ascomycota; class Leotiomycetes; order Helotiales; family Helotiaceae; genus Chaetoscypha; species Chaetoscypha palmicola. The sequence goes on along the minus strand of QYAH01000276.1, from coordinate 19,196 downwards.
CGACTGTACCTTCGGAACCTGCAGCTCAAGGGCCAATTACGCAGCCTGAAAAGGGTGAGRACGAGGTCGGCCCTGGCCAACGACCAATATCAATATTCTCTCCGCCCTCCTCCGATACGCCAAAAGCTGCTCTTCAGCCCGTTCGAGATGACGATTTTGAGCCTACCATCGTCCACGCCAAATTACACCAAGATCGCCTGAAACAAAGTACCCACAACAAGAGACTACTATCGAACGCGGAGGAAGAGAGAGTGGAAAGGGAGAAAGCAATGAAACTGACTGCCGCGAAAGAGGTTTCTGTAAAAATAAGATTTCCTGACCAGGCTACTATCGTCTCTCCCTTCAAAGCAGAGGAAACAGGGGCCGATCTTTATATGTATGTCTCAAATGTCATCAGAGCTGGAGACCAGCCATACAAACTTGTTTGGAACGGGAAAGGAGTTCAGACCGTACCTAGAGATGACAAGAAGAAGCTCATCCAAGATTTAAAATTTGAGTCTAGAATGCTGATCAATTTTGTATGGGAGGATGGTGTCAGCGATGCCGCAAAGAAAGCCCCGATACTGAAACCAGAATTCGATGCTAGGGCGAAAGAGATACCCGTGCCATTAGCCCATGCTGCTCCAGCTGAAGCGAGCAGCTCATCCAGAATTGGCGATACCATGGAGAAGGCTGGGCARGATGTCGCTACTAAGGTCAAGGGGATGCCGAAGTGGTTCAAAGGGCTGGGAAAGAAGTAATATAATGAGAGCAAAAGATGAAGTGATGATGTTATGAATGATCGATGATTTTGGTGGTAGTAGCACTTGCTTGGCATTTTTATAGTGCGGGCATAGCGAGGAGTTCCGTGCTAGGTGGCCGGCTCTGGTTTACATATTAGACTTGTATAGAGCATAGCGATTGGCAGCATCAAAGATTCAATATCCATTACGGCCGGGGTCAAGTTGTGATTTTACAACTTTTTCCCTTTGGCTCATTTCGACGTCGACACGGTTTTGTAAGAAGTAATTGGCAATGGTGCATAGGTTTGGGGCTATGAACATTGCCATATCGGCGTGAGCAGAAGCTTGCACGGAGAGAAGTTCGTGACATCTATCAGTTATCAGATTCAAGAGAAGTGACAGAAGGCTAGTCTACGTTGCTGTCATTGGCATGCTATTTCACGACGAAAATTCACAAACAAGACATATGTTCATAAATTTGTCCATTGCCTCGAATATCTGACGCCGGTACTGTCAGCAAAGCTAGCCACCCTTTTTGGTATCACGGAAGATGTCATTCGCCCCTTTTCATTCGTACAACTCCATTCCTCCARGGCCATCCAGAGCATACGTAATAGAGGTGGGTATTGGAAATCGGAATGCGAGAGATGTTTAGTGACCCGCTCTTCTCGCCTCAGCGATGACGCGCTGGAGCTCGTCGACCTTCGCCTTAGCACGTCCGAATGTACCGAGCTAGGATGGTGAGTTAGTTTCCAAAATTTCAGGTACAGGAATATAGGAATTGGAAGATAACATACCCGCTTCTTCGCGAGCTTACGGGCACGCTTATCCTTGCTGTTACGGAGGAGTTCGATAACACGGCGCTCGTATGGAGCAAGACTGTTRATGGAAACTGATTAGTATACATTTTTTCGGTCGTGATTGATCGTGGTAAGTCCATCGCAAGAATGTAAGAACGTACCCGGAAACCTCTTTAACAACCTCTCTGACGAAAGCAGTACGCTTGCTCAAGTGTCCCTTGGTTCTGCTAACTCTTGGCTTGCTGACTCTGGCTTCGGTTTTCTAAATTCATAATATTCTCGTCAGCCCGTTGAGTCCATCTTCATCATGAAAAGAGAAGATCCTCCAAGAGGTGAGACGGGCGCGATTGTTCTAACGTACGTGGCCTTTGTTGATGCCAACAGCGAGACCGCTGCGCTCCTTAGTTGCTGCCATTGTGTTGTTGGTTGGCGGCGATTTGATTGTCGTTGGTTGTCGTGGAGGAGGGGAAAAAGTTCGAGGTCGTGAAACTTCTTGGTGTTTTTCGCTTAGCGATTTGTGGGAGCACGTGAGAGTTGACGCCCCAAAATGTCTAGCGTAGCTCAATTAGCGCGGAACTGCCGACAGCCTTCTCCGCGTGGATGCGGCGCAACGACTCCCTCCTGAATTTTCAGCTTCTATCAACCTCACTAAGATGAAACTCCATTTCTGACCTCATCTCTACTCTCTGAAGAGTCATTGGACATTGTCAAATGTTACACCAACTTTCAGCCACGAATCTCGATATCTAGTTTCATAGCTTACAATTATTACAGCGCTCACATGTTGTTCCCTCGCCACAACATCGAAGTCAGAGCTAAGACGCAATATCCATCTACCACCACTAATGCCTGCCAGCATTTGAAAGAACTGGCATAGAAGAGTCCTTCATCCCAGAGTCGTCGCATCGTTGCTATCTTTCCCTCGTATCCTATCAGCTTATTTCTATTCTTGTGTTTATTGTGTCATATATGCTTTGCTACCTTTCGTAACTCAAATATCCGGATCCACGGAACCTTTGCACCACCACCCTACCTTCGTCTTGCCCCTTCGTATTCATGTTTCGTTATACAGCAATTTGGTAGCAGGCAGCCATATCCCTGTGCAAATTTCTAGTTATGCTTTCGTAAAATACGGTTCTTAGGTATACGAAGACAGCGTCATTGTGCGCTTATTGGACATCGGGATTGGGCGATCTCACCGTGTTATCCTAGTGCTTGCAACTCTACTTTGACGTGGAGTAAGCACCATGAAAGCCCTTTCTTGCTGACAACGCTATGTGGTAGCTGAAGTACTGTATCTTTGCCGCATGCTAGCTTTGAGGATCCGGCGAATTGTGCTCTTGTTTTTGATGACTTGGAAGGGCAAACCTTGCTGCGGCGAGATCGACCAAAGAGGCATGTAGTACAATTGATATAGTATATTAGCAGTAATTTCGTCCATCAAGTTTTGTCTCATTCCGTCTCAATCATTTTCATTAAGTCAAGCCATCTTAAATATCCTTTACAATTCCAAAGCAATAGAATAGCTATGTACGCTTCTACCGTCTTCGTCCTGGCCATTTCCGCCCTTACCTCTGCTCTGCCAGCAGTAACTCCCAGAGATCCGTGCTCAAGCCCCTCTACCTTTACAATCAACGGCTTTTCGACTTTCACCCCGGCCACAGACAATCCAGTTCCAGCTAGCGTCACCTTCACATTCTCAGACGATGGCAATTCAAGCTCGACAACACGCTGCACCCGAACTGGAGATATCTATGCCGCAGAACCAGCAGCATGTGCTGATGGCCGTACAGTTTTCAGATACATAGATGGTGTTTTGACTGTTGGAGAGCTGTATACTAGTTGTGCTTCTGGGTACGTTGCTATCATAAGAGGAAATCAGGCACCTGCTAACATATAATAAAGCTCTCAAGCTCAAACGTTTGGTGATTTGGCAATTTCCACCTTCTGCATCCCTTCTCAACCACCACAACCAAATGGGTTTGGTACTCAGTGCTTGACTCCTACTGGTCAAGTGAGCGGTGCTTTCTCACGAGCTACTCTGGATTAGACACAGTTTATCTGATGTCTTCGAAATTGGGGACGCTGTATCTGTTTGAAAGGTATCTGTAAGGGTGTTCACAAGATAGAGGGGACATTAGCCGAGGATAGAATGTTTAGATGCAACTATAGAATATACTCTTAAGTCACATCTTTCATTGCACCTCAGCGCAAAGCACTGGTTCACAAACAAAACTGAATTACCCTTTTATTTGTAAAATTTTGCATGTTCCCGTTTCTCGGTCTATCGTGTGGACGACTTCGTTGTCGTGCTTAGTCTCGTAAACGTCCTAGGACAATAGTAAAATTCTTCTCTGCCTCTCTCACTACAAACACTTCTATTTCTGTCGAGACCTTGGAGGGTTAGAAACAATTCTCTCGCGTACCTAAATGTATACAACAGTTCACGAAAGAGCAATCTCAAATCAGCCATGACCACAAAGACTATACCAAGCCGACTTCACTACTTAAGTATTGTTGTGTCCACCTCAGTAGYTCCCAGATGGTTGCATGAAGCAATTCGATCTCCCATTCGTATTATCAACCATGCTTATTATACGCGTATCCCGTATGCTGACTCCAGTCACCTGCGGCCTTCCCATCTTATTTGCCACCCAACGTGAACATCTCACGGCACCAGCCAAAGGTCTTCTTCATTCGCTTACCGAATGCGTGCAGCATGACATGGTCAATCTTAGCCACCGGATGTGGTCGATGGAAAAGAATCTTCCTACTTCCATCACTGTGGCAGAATACTACTTCGTATCCACCACAATTGCGAGCCGCGAACCYAATATCTCCCATGGCGAGAACGAATGCTGTCCAATCAGTCATCTTGCCGCCTTCTTGACTGGAGACGGGGTACATGTCCTTAATTAGATCGAATGCGCGCTTGGAGATGGTTTGTTTAGTGATGGATGGCTGTTGCGTTACGGGTACCTCCTCTGTTTGATTTGCTACTAACGATGGTTGAGCTCCCTGAGCTTTCGTTTTGATCATGGTTCTGGAAGTCTGTTTGGCTTGTCCGAGTACGCATTGGAGTTGTCTGAGACATCCATGGCAGCACACAAGCTGTACCTCTTTTCGTTCTCGATGTAGGCGACCAATTCACTTCTCTCCAATTGTACTTCTTGAAGGTGGTCAGCGTTATTGTATGCAGACAACGCTACTAACATTCTGTCGATGTCGTCCTTATCAATTTTTTCTGAGAGGAAGAGGGCTTTGTGGAACTCCATCAAGTCGTGCCAAAGACTTCTCATCTCACAATTGGCTTGGTCGAAGTCACTGAGATACTTCTCATTCTTCATCTTACCGAGACTAGGCACAGCAATGAAGGTTCCAAGTCTCACACCCARAAGAGCATGGTCCTCGCTAGACAGAGCTATAKATTTGCTGCGTCTCCAGGCAAATCGATCATCATTCTGTTGGCAGTCTTCTATAGTGCGGTATGCGTTTTGGGGTCTGTGCAAGCGTTCCGACACAAGCATTTCGTTGATTGCAGCAAACTCATCGTACTTTTGACAGAGTACCTTGTCTAGTCGAGCGCGTTCCCWTRAGGGTGARTTGGRCAAATGATCGTCCAGGAAGCCGAAAAGGAGGGCATGATCATACCTGGGCTGCTGGTCAGGATGCCCAAGAATTTGAAAGAGACAAAAAGATAGTGGATCATCCCTAAATTCCTTGTCTAGTGTCGTATGAACTGTAGGAGCCATGACGAATCCACTTCCTTCCATCGACTTGAGAGTGTACTTCCGAAATCCTGGTCGTTGCGGTAATAGAGCCTGAATCCTCAACACGCAACCATGCATCCGATTGACAAGCAATAGCTCTAGTGAACCCAATACCTTGTTGTACTTTTCAGGTAGAGGCTCGCCCGGATTGATGCTGTCTTGAAACCGCCTAAACAGTCCTCGAGCATACACAAGCTCATCATGGATGCCTACCCAGAACCAATGTAGATAAATGTCTGCAGTAATTTGCAGCATGAGAATTCGGTGTCCTCTTGAAGGTTCGGATAGTTTGACTGCTTCATCCACGTTGTGAGAACGAATGTGTCCGCGTAGATACGAGGGGTCTGTCTGAAGTAACCATAAGTGATCAGCTGTTGCGTCCATTCTCAGCTTTGCGTTTACTACCAGGCTGTCCATATCAAAGGTTGGGGGAGGAGAGAAAGCTTGGTGAGTATACTGAGACCAGAGCGTTACTTCTTCATTCTTCTTGAAGCCATGTTAGTAGCGTCGATCCATTTTATTAACGAAAACAGGGTTTCGAGGGATGTAACAGATAGCACCTTGCAAACGACTGCGCGGAGAAATCCCATCAAAGTCGCTTGCGCCTCAAGTATTAATCGTGCCCGTGGGTACCCGATGATATCAGCTCTATGGGCTGCTTTCTCTTTCCACGGCACCAAGTTCCCATATCTCGCGCCGTGCATCACAACACATCTTGCAGAATAGTCTAAGTCAAAATAGCCCATGCCCCAGCCAATTGTGAGCTGGCTGCTGTCGAATGGTACCCATACATCTGGCGAATGGTGCCCTCGGTTGTGAAATAGGCGGAGGAAAATCGACGGATGTTTCTTGAGAATTTCGATGTCAAGATAAGGCAACAAATAATTGACACGAAACTTGCGGCATTCTTGCCAAGACGCCATCTTGGTTCCTTGACCCAGTAAGAAAAATCGGTCAGGGTAGAGCTCTGGCAAAGCCTCCGAGACCCATGCTTGTCTTTGATCTTGACTCTTTTTTCTCCATCGACTCATAAGCCTGTCTCCGTGTAATCGGCATTGCTCTCGTAGGTATGCTCGGTCTTCATGAATCCGGGTATTGAATCTACTCAGAACTTCCTCAGCCGTAGAATCCGAAATTGTCTCATCTCGACGAGATGGACTTCCCGTTCTATGAAGAAGAATAATGGCAAGTTTATGCGCGTTTATCAAATCAAAGCAACATATAATCGACCTGGGTTAAAAATCGCTAATCAATAGCGCTTTTCAATTTTCAAACGCACCGACTACGAATACAAGCAATAATCTATATCGCATCTCTACATACCCACTCARCATCTACCCACGGCACTCGTATTGAAGACCCTAACTTCCTAGGGCTCTTCCCCATCAACCTCCTCATCGGATGAGATCGGCATAATATTTAAGCTTCATCTGGGCACTGAATCTCTGGAACAGTGTTGTCGATTGGCTTATCAATGAAGCACCCTTCTGGGATATCGATGCAGTTGCTTCCACCTGGAGAAAGTCCCTGGCAGAACTGGCTAGGTCCAAATTGTCTGCAGCAACAAATAATTAGCAAACCTGCGAAGAATGGATGGAAACAAGTTCGTGAAGATAGTTTAAAACGTTGGGTAATGAGACACTCACTGTTCGACTGGCCTAGGGCATTGAACCTTTGGCACGACGTTGAAGGTTGGAACGTCAATAAAGCATCCTTCGGGGATGTCGATACAGCTGTTTCCACCGCCCGGAGAAAGTCCTTGACAGAATTCGCTCGGACCGAATTGTCTGTATAGTAACACGATTAGAACCAGATCTAAATGATATTGAAAGAATAGTAAACCCACTGCTTTGGCGTTACTTGGGGCAGTGCCGCTGCGAAGTTGACTGCAGCTAAAATAGTTGCTGCAATGAACTGATATCCAGAGGGAAACATTTTGATATTAGGTGCTGATAGGCTAATGTAGCTTGAAGTGCTGTGTTTCTGGCTTTGAGGCTGGCTTTGGAGTGGGCGAAAAGAAATGTTGTAATGGATGTAGTGACTGTTGGGTCTAGAGTGGAATGAGTGAAGTGAATTGTTGTATTGGATATTGATTCAAAGGTGCTCTTTCTAGTATTTATATATCGAAAACTTTAGGAAATCATCTCGCTTGATTCTTGGTAGTCAATGAAGGGGGAATACCTCGCTTAATCCTCGACAGGGGCTTCTGAGTAAGCTTAATTGCCGACGCAGGACTGGTTGCGAAATCCCACAATATGTTTCGCGGCAATTCCTTCGCCATCAATTGGGTGCAAGATCGCACTTGGCAGATCCTTTCTTCACGCCCACGAGTTGCAGATACTGTGCATGGCCCCCAAACGGGAGCAAATATGAGAAGTGTAGAATTGCGTGCGACGGTCAGCCCGCCCGAGTGYTAATCGTGTGGAAATAAGTGCCCCTGTATCACGTTACAACATATAGAAAAACGGGAAAGGGTTTGAGGCTCGTCTCCTGTGTTTTACTTCACTACGACCTCATCAATTTTCCTTCCGCTCAGCAGCTCTAAAACGAAGTCATCTCTATTCCAAAGCCAACATTTTCCAGCTCCGCCCAGCCCGAACACCACATAATAAACTAGAAGGATCAAACATTAAGGACTGCTCCGCGATCAGATTGATCAAGTGATAATTCGAAAAAGACGGCCGGCTTCAAAGGTAGGTAGACCAAGCTGTGGCTTTTGTCACGATCCCACTCGGTGGCTTGAAATAGCTTGGTACCTTAAGTCCGAGACGCAGCAGAGTACACCAAGCTTAGTAGCTTGCGCCCTTCCATCGAACATCAGCCTTCAGGCAATAGTACCTGGGACCTACGAGTAGGGTCGTCCAGAAATTGTAGGCTCACTCGACCAGAATCTTGAAACTCCTATACTTCGCTTGAGACTGGAAATTTGCTGTTCTGCTGTCGTATAGTGTACATGGCCTGTGAGAAGATGGTAAGATTGTAATAATGCCCTCAGGATATTTGAGCATCTTCATTTAGTCGAATTGGCACCAAGGCGAGCGTACTATTTGGCAAGAGTTCTATCTTTGGAAAGTATTATATTATGGTAATCTTTTTGACGACTAAGAATTTATCAAACTAAATGGTGTCTGGGTGGAGAAATCTGGTTGTGATCAGCCAYAAATCCTTCCTCAAAAGAATTTCGACTATGAGAATAAGTCTCAGCTTTCCACCTCTAGCATAGTGAGTGATCCCTGAGGACGACACTCTTTCTCCACCCTATCTCCTGTATATACCCACATTCATACCACGATACTACAACATARCAAAAGATTCGGAGGAAATTTGAGAAGAATTGGAGTGYATGGACTATCGCCATTAGTGAGTCGAGATTTCATTCATTTTTAATTTACAAATTACCTCTAAAAGCTCGGAACCACTCGGGCGACGTATATTCAGGAACCGGCAACTCGTATTCCGTATCATCGAACATCCCACGACAGTACGGACAGGTGAGATTACCAAATTTCGTGACCCACTCACAAATACATACGTGGCCAAAGATATGACCGCAAGGAGTCTTTACAGGATGCTCTACTGTTCCATCTGACAGTTGACCGAGCATTTGTCGACATATAATACACTCTTGGTCTTCTTCGAGTTCCGAGAAAGGCACAGAAGAGAGAAGAGGTGTCCGCTGGATATTGCCTGCGGTTTTCTTGATGTCGGCCATTAGAGCTCGGATTTCCATTTCTCGACGCGCGAGGACGTTCATGTCCATGATGTCCGTCACAATCATCAGATCTACGAGCTGCTCATTGAGTATTCTGGTACGCTGACCCTCAAACTCAGGATACTGAAGTCGTTCACGATTTAATTGCGACAAGGGGTTTAACCTATCTACCAAGTCCTTTCGCATAGCCAATTGTAGGGCGTCATGGGCTTTTGCGAACCACGAGAAATCGGCGTCGGATAGCATGGGATACATGTTCCACTCTGCTAAGTTAGCTAGCAGTTCTCCGTTTGCATAAAGTCTCTCTGCAAAAGTAACGGCCAAGCCTATATTAGGGTCATTAGTCAGAGCTAGTATTGAAGGTGACGGATTTGCGTGGCTTTCCAGGTCTGTAACACAATCGTAACAAGCATAGCTCGCCGAGGTATGAATTACGGTGAAGTTTTGTTCAACCATTTCTTCATTCTCGGCTCTTACGAGGTATTGGATTTCAGAAGTTGTTTCTTGGGAGGCGTATATTCGGTGGCCGCAACTTCTTTCGAGACGATAGAAACGGCACATACTGAATTGTTGTACTGCGTGGAAAGGTACTAGAGTGAAKAGTTTTGGAGAGCGAGATTTTACCTCGAAATTATGAATAGTTGGGTGAGTTCTTRTACTGGAAATTTATAGCTTSTCTTTTCGCTGTTCTCACCGTCCGCGCTGCGCACTTGCAATTGTTCAGTGTGAAGAGAGTGAAGGGAACATTGAACAGCCGAGACAATTCACACAGAAYACGAAACAATCAGCGTCAAGCTATCTGWTTGAGGAAGTAGCTCAGTAAGAGTGAATTTTTGCGAGCAGAATTGGAACAATAATACTATAGTAGTCATGTAAATTTCCACTGGGATTCATAGAGGCCCTCGGTTTTAGCCGAGCTTGGAGTGTAGAGGTGTCTCTCCATATTTATTTTACTTCGGGGACAACACAAAGGGGATTGTGCTGTGACTGCTAACTTCTATTTCGCAAAATAAACCACCAATAGATTTAATTTTTGATACTCAACGTCCTGGGACAAGTGTCAGGTTTTGAAGTGCCAGACAWGYGGGCTCCTCGGTATGATTTATTGGTCGCAACAAGACACGTTCATTATGAAGAGTGAAACCCGCCAAATACTTCAAATCTTGAGCTTTGCTCGACCTACATGTATGAACACCGTGCACTGGGTTCGAGCGATTTTTTCGTGTAGCACATTAGAGATTTTGCGTTGCTTTTCTGGACTGTAAGTGTCAGATAAWGGAAAGAGGAGCTCTGAAGCAACTAMCMAATCAATTGTTTCGCAAGCGCCAGCGAGATCAAAGTTTCAGTAGCGAAACTTTGAGGTATATCACAGAATATCACAGAATTCGACTGCCTACTGGAGAGGTATGTGAAGACCCACTCCGCTACATTTTCGGCCTATCTGTCCCTGATAGATGCTTACAGACTGACTTGAACATGGAGTCATTGACAACGATCCTGAGCCCGAGAGGCCAGTACATAGGTGGAATGGTCCGTTTGCAAGTTGMGTCGACACTCGACTGGGTATWGTCAACCTGTATCGAATTTCAAGCGCCTTCAGCTTAGATAGATGGACTTATCTGGACCAGCAGATCCTAAGATCAGTGATCAATCACGAACSCACGAAAGAAAAGGCARGCCACGGTCCTCGATAAACCAGCGGAGTTGATAACTGGATCTGTGCGACGATTGTGGTTCCAGCGCCCATTGTGGGTTTGAGAGCATACTCGTACGTATGCARTGGAAGATCCAGGCATGCGGTGATGATGGGATCAAGCCTGGCGTGGCTTTGTCAGCAGATCTGTGGGATCCACCCCCTCGGGCCTCATTCTTCTGATTATCACAACCTCTACTATCACTCACTCAACATACTCCATACCAAGCGCTCCATTTTTTACCTTCTTATCGCCTGCGGACATCTGCATGAGCCATCGTACTCAAAGATGACAACGTACGAATATCATCTGCGAGATTCAGATTCGCGCCTAGGTTCGTTCCGGTAAGGGAGCGGATACCAGCATGCAAACGTCGCATCACGAGATGCGTTTCCCAAGCATTTCATCAACGAACACTGCACAGCAGATCAAGGCTGTTAATACTCAYCTCACCAATCTTAGTACCTCGTCTCACTCGTCTACCGATAGCACTCAAGCATTTCGTTCCTGCAGCACGTCGCACTACGCAAACTACTTCACCGAATCTTCCATTCTTTTTCCCACCCAACCTCTACCAGGAAGGTGACAAGGCGGTTGATAACCATCTTGGTGCGCACATTGCTGTCGATGGCGGCTGTTTCTCGTATCCTGGCCCCACGACTTCTTTTCTCCCAGATCGACAACCAGTCGTTCTCTACTCGAAGTGGTGMAAATAGAGCAGTTGCTTTCAGGTGGGGCTAGCAGAACGTACTACCTGCAGCTACTATGCTACCTTCTTGATTCTGTTACTCTYCGCTAGTACAAGTTAGTGTTAGAATGACAAGAAAGCGTTCGTATCAATTCAAGTCCTACAGTACTTCCTCTGTTCCTCGCATAATCCCACTTTCAATTTTACCGGGTAGCAGCGCGAAATCGAATGTGCTGAATTCAGGATATAAGCCATGTTTCCCTTCAAAACCTTATTATGTTTCCGCGACCAGTTTAGGTATCTTGTCGCGGTCTTTTCCAGTCCTCCTTCATGCTTTTCTATCCTTATTGTGTGGTAGGCTTCGCCTACGGAGCGTCCGCGGCGGTCTTCAGAAGGGCAGAGAACTCGACCGATGCAGCCAAAGTGGTTCCAGGGGCCTTTATCGTCAAATTTACGCCCGGTCACGTAAGTCCGTTAGTACTACCAAATAGCGCACTCTCATGAATATAGGACTCAGCAGCTAGCTTCTATCAGAATTTGACTTCGTCCGGAGTAGGCGCAGTTCAACGGCAAACCTTCTCGACAGAGATATATCCAGGGACTTCTTTCAATGCAAAAGATGCAGATATAGACAAAATCTTGAGCTTTGATCAGGTGGAATCGATTTCCCCTGTTGTACTCATTCCCTTGATCAAACCTGTGGACACTACCTTTCCAGGAGCAGGCTTCAGTGAGCTTATAAACAAACGAGGTATCAATACTCGTGGTCTGAGTCCGAGCAATGACACTTTCAATACTCATATCATGACGTAAGTTCAGACGATTGTGCAATACTTCGTGGATGCACAGCTAAGCCGGCTCTTTCTAGTGGAGTGGACAAGCTCCAGAAAGAAGGTTTGACTGGCAAGGGACTCAAAATAGCAATTGTTGATTCTGGGTAAGTACCATGTCTGATACAGGTGAATAATTCTTACGCCGCGCGTAGTGTCGACTACACTGTCCCAGCCCTTGGAGGTGGATTCGGACCCGGATTCAAAGTTGCATTTGGAAAAGATTTAGTGGGTGACAATTATATCGGGACTAATAGCCCTGTTCCAGATGATGATCCCAAGGACTGTTTTGGCCACGGTACTCATGTTGCCGGCATCATCGGGGCCTCGAATGATCCTTATGTCCTCGGAGTTGCGCCTGATGCAACCCTGGGTAGCTACAGAGTTATTGGCTGTTATGACCAAGGTGTAGCCAATGACATCTTGATCAACGCATTCACAATGGCTCACAACGAAGGCGTCGATGTTATCACAGCTTCTCTTGGATTTGTCAACGGCTGGCCGGAAGAGTAGGTTCTTTGATATTCATTCGAAACTTAGCTAAACGATGTCAGACCGTGGGCGGCTTCAGTGAGCGCAATTGTCAAAGCTGGCACACCGTGTATACTGGCAGCAGGTAATGCAGGCGATCGCGGCATTTACTGGGCCTCATCCGCCTCTGCTGGTAACGATGTCACCTCTGTGGGTTCTATTGTAAATACCTTCCTCCCACAGATCCTAGATCAAGCCTCGTATGAAATCGACGACACTACTTCTAGCTTTGGATATAACCCTGCAATAGGCTCTTTCGGGAACATTTCCCTTCCCATCTGGGCAAATACTTACGACTTGACGACTACGACTGATGGATGCAACGGTTTCCCAGGAGTCGATCTTACAGGGAAAATAGCCTTGATTCGAAGAGGAACCTGTACCTTCGACGTTAAGGTTGCCTCCGCTCTGGCAGCCGGGGCAAATTACGTTATGTTTTACAACAACGCCCCTGGTACAATTCCAGCAGGAGTCACAAACTTCTTCGTCCTGGGGGCAGCGATGGTTGATCCTGAGACCGGGGCCACTTGGATCAATGCTCTTGCGGCTGGCGAAGAAGTAAAACTATCGTTTAATACTAACAATCCGGCAGCCATTTTGAGTCCTGGAACTCCGCAGCTAGGCATTGGAGGAACTATGAATATCTTCACTACCTGGGGGTTGTCCAATGAGAATACTATCAAGCCAGTCATTTCAGCGCCGGGAGGTGATATTCTCTCTACGTATCTCGCTTCTCAAGGTGGATACGCAGTTATGTCTGGCACTTCTATGGCAACACCGTTTATTGCAGGAGTGGTAGCTTTATACAAACAATCTCAAGGGCGTAAGTTAAAGCCTCAAGATATCAACGCAGCGCTTTCATCTGCTGCAACGCCTTTGAAATATTATGATGGGGTATCAACACAGTCTTCCTTGGCATCTGTTGCTCAACAAGGAGGTAGGTCAAGTCATCTACGAAATTGTTCTGATATAACCTCGCTGACAGTGTTTAGCCGGTCTTGTAAATGCTTACGCCATGATCCACGCTAGCACAACCTTTTCAAAGTACAACCTTCCTCTCAACGACACGGAACACTTCGTCAAGAAAGCAAAAATTGACATCAAAAACACGGGTATCACACCGGTAACATACACTTTCGCTCACGAACCAGCCTCAAATGTCTACGCATTCACGCCTGCAAACAAGCTCACGGTCGCAAGTTTCCCACCGCCTGTAGACACCAAATACGCATCTGCAGTAATCGAGCCCTCAACCCTCACGCTAGCCCCCGGTGAGGGGAAACCGGTGTATCTCTCCATCACACCAGACAAGTCTCTCGATAGCTCACTCGTTCCTGTATACAGTGGGTTCCTGAAAGTAAAGAGTGACCGCAATGAAAGCTACGGGATCCCATACTCGGGTGTCGCGACCAAGATGAAAGCTCTCCCTATCCTAATACCGGGGAGAGCTTTCTTTAATTCGTATTACGCCCCGACGAATGTTCAGTTTAATGGGACCACAATCCCTGGATTTTCTCCAGCGAGACCGTTAATCATGTACTCCACATTGATAGTAAGCGTCCTCGTCTACAAATCTCTTCTTTACTCAACTAATAACCATCAGTGGTCTACTCCTTTGGCACGCATAGACGTCGTTTCCATTAATTCCACCACCCCAAGCTACAACATCAGCTCGCTTCTCACAGTCGGCTCCGTCCCCGGATTCCCACAATCTTTCATCCGTCGCGGTAGCGCATTAGAGGGAAACTTCAATGGTACGTTGGCTGATGGAAGCGTGGTCAAGGCCGGCGTATATCAATTCGTTGTAAGATTTGGGAAAGTGTTTGGGAATTTTGAGAAGGGCGAGTATGAAGAGGCGAAGAGTAGCTATTTCTGGTTTGATGGCGAGTGAGATGTGGAGGTGGAGAAGCGGCGTGGAAAATCGTTTGGCGTTGCTTGGTCGTGAGATTCGCGAGTAGAGTTGGAGCCAGATAGTGTTAGAAAAAATCCAAGCGCTCTTCATTCTCTGCCACCCGTGCTTGATGTGCATTCGTTTTCCGGCAGGCTGGGAGTGACAGCTTGGTATCACTTCCAGAACTATGTTTTATGTTTTAAAAGGCGCCACGTTCGAGGAGTGAGATTTAATATACCTTCTCCGGACTTACCTCACAAGCAGGGTATTGCGAGATGGAAAGACAAGAGGAAGGGAACAAGTCTATCAGTAAAGACAGACAAGCGGKATATGTSTAGGCAAGCACCGCTAGCAGCGATGTACTTGTATTACTGGTTTTCTAGAATACACTCACCGCAGGTATAGTGGCTGCATGCAAACCTCGGCATTTCTGAAAACGCTCTCCAATCTTTCCACAATATCCTACAAATACAGACCCTCTGGCTCGCCCTCCGTCTTCGTCTTCAACACACGCTCTCTCGCAGCCCGGAAATCTGCCATCTGGACACGCATACGTCTTTCTCTTAATGCCAACAGGCCGGCTTCCGAACAGATAGCTTTGATATCAGCACCGGATAAGTCGTCCTTCTGGTTGATGAATTCCTCGAGGTCGACATCCTCATTCAAAGACATCTTGGATGTGTGGAGGGTGAAGATCTTGCGTTTGGTGACTTGGTCAGGGTTCTCGAAAAGGATTTTTCGATCGATACGTCCAGGTCTAATTAGGGCGGGATCTAGAGTGTCGATCTTGTTCGTTGCCATAATGACCTTCACGTCTCCTCGGTCATCGAATCCATCTAGTTGATTCAGAAGCTCCAACATAGTTCTCTGAACTTCCTTCTCACCGCCAGATGTAGATTCGTAGCGTTTCGTTCCGATAGCATCGATTTCGTCAATAAAGACAATGGAGGGGGCGTTCTCTGCGGCAACCTAGGAGGCCAATTAGTACATTGAATAGCAGCGGAAGGGTTGAACATACCTGGAAAAGTTGTCGGACAAGTCTTGGCCCATCACCCAAATACTTCTGAATCAATTCACTACCCACGATTCGCAAGAATGTTGCACTTGTCTGGTTTGCCACTGCCTTCGCCAGCAGCGTCTTTCCCGTACCAGGCGCACCATAGAGTATGACACCCTTCGGTGGTTTAATGCCCATCTCTTCGTAGAGCTCGGGGTGTAACAGTGGTAATTCTACCGACTCCCGAACTTCCTGGATCTGAGACTCCAAACCTCCAATGTCTGCGTAGGATTCCGTTGGGGCTTTGTCCAACTTCATGACTGTAACAAGTGGATCCGCGTCATCTGTGAGAACACCAACAATCGACACGGACTTGTGGTGAAGTAATACACTTGCACCAGGCTCTAGGAGGTCCTTGTCCACAAAGGACATGATGGAAACATAATATTCTGGACCGGTTGTGCTTGAAACGATGGCATGATCATCGTCAATCATTTCCTCCAAGGTACCAACGCCCATTGGGCTTCCTCGCATATCGTCGACACGCCCTCGCTCGTCGGCATTTCGATCAAGCGCCTCATCGCCACCTGCTGAAGCTGGGGCCGTGCCCTCCTTTGCAGACTTTGCTTTCCGCAGCCGTTCTTGATTCTCGACGTATTCTTCTTCTAATAGGAGATGATCATGGATTCGCTGCATTCGGAGGTATCTCAGCTTGCATCGGGAGGTAGGGTAGACTGCAGGCAGCTTCGTCGAGGCATTTGGGCCAGCGGCCTTGCGCTTCTTACGCCCAATTCTAGTTGTTGGTCGTGGTGGYGGCTCATACTTKGGCTTCTCCTTCTGCATTCGCAGAACGGTTAGCATGGGATTTTGGGCTTGTGACGAGTAGCTATGTTCGCATCCAGGTACTTACCTTTTTGTCCTTCTCATCTTTGCCATCTCCTCCAGGACCCCCGGCACCTCCCATCCCAGACTGCGAATTACCCTGATGAAGAAGTCAATACTGGTAGCTTCAAGCCGAGCTTCAGAATATCTCACCATCCTGCCTGCAGCTCTCAGCCGAGAGATCTAGAAGTGGCTGTAACAAAGGTGAATGTGAAAAGCCCGATGCAGAGATCTGATAAATCTCCACTGATGGCGTTGATGTCGTCGACGGAAGGGTGATTGCTCGTAATGACCGCTCTTGGGAGAGATTGGTATGTACGGAGGATAGGCGACAGACAACGCGCAAGGCCGCCACGCTAAGGATTCGCGAAGTAAGARCACCSATGAGTGCCTGACTCAGCAGTTCAGGCGACAAGGCATCAAGGCAGCGCTAGGGTGTCCCGCTGTGCAGCCTCGCTTTCCTGTTGCGATGCAGCCTTGAACACCTGGGCGGTTCTGCTCTGACTGGAACACGTACCGTGACAACACGGAGACCCTGTCGACGAGGGTTGCGTCTCTCTATTGAAATCATCTCATCGACCTTACTATCCAGCTTGCATTTCCCAGATTACTCACGTCAACTTCAACAACTTCTCGCGATTGTGGTSTGGTCAATTCCAGTTAGATACCCCGCCAAAACGCTACCGTCACCGTGGATGCTGGACACGATAGACGCCTGATTTTCCCAAGCACCGTAAGGCTCGCTCGTAAGTCTTTGATTGTCTGCTACCATCTTTTGAACATCTGGAACSCTCCTMGATATTGGCAGAAGTTGTACTGATTCAAATGTAGCCTCGTTTCGAGTAACCTCGGGCACTTCCTACGAGTCCAACATGGCATCCAACCGAGTCCGCAGAGTCGCGAAGGAGCTGGCAGATATACAAAATGATACGGCATCCAGAATCTTCTGCGAGCCTTCCAACGGACAAGATCTGTCACACCTGAGGGCGACGTTCCCAGGCCCTCCGGATACGCCGTACGAAGGGGGTACCTATATCGTAGATGTCAAGATTCCTCAAGACTACCCTTTCAAGCCGCCTATCATGTACTTCACCACGAAGATTTGGCATCCCAATGTTAGCAGTCAAACTGTAAGTGAATAGAGATTATTTCTGGAATCTTCTGGCTGATGAGGGAAAGGGCGCTATTTGTCTCGATACTCTTGGTACGGCTTGGTCGCCAGTCTTGACTATCAAATCCGCTCTGCTTTCGCTTCAATCTCTTCTGAGCACCCCCGAACCAAAAGATCCTCAAGATGCGGAAGTAGCTAGTATGTTGATGAATGACCCCGAAAGATTCGAGAAGATTGCTCGCGAGTGGGCAATCAAGCATGCGTCTGCCCCAGCAAAAACCACCTGGGATTCCCAGCCTCACAGCGCCACGCCTACAAAGTCAAGATCCAAGCAAGCAATCTCGCGGGAGGAGGAGCTGAAAAGGTATCATGGATACAACAAAGAACTTATTGATCGATTTGTCAATATGGGTTTCGACCTTGATCGTGTAGTGGAGGCATTCGAATTTGTCCGCATCGACAAGAACAACGCAGAAGATTACGAGCTTGAGGAAGCATACATGGGGGACATTACGGCCAGATTACTCGGAGAGCCATGATACTGCCACCGGTTACATTTCTTGCTACACACTCTTGCATAGATATTTCTTTCGTCTTCCTCGCCCTTTACGACTTTGCATGAATCTGGAGTTGCATGATCTATCTTTACGGTTTTTCGTTGGGTTCATTTGCAGGCAATAGGTATTGCTGTGGGTGGGAGGAAATGGTAAGGCGGAGCCTCATCGGTCATTTAGCGTCTGGCGTCTGATGCTCATCATGAATAATATATTTGTGACCACTTCTGCCGAGTCAACCTCATTCCACTGCGACATTGACTGTAATACAGAACCCCGTAATCATCTAACAAATTTGTGCATCAGGGAGACCCTGCTGACTTGACCCCATGAGCACGGTATCTTGTTCGCCTATTGCAGGTGTCTTTTCCCTTAATTTCTCTCATACCAAAGGCCTGCTGTCATCATTAGCACAAGCGAGTCGTTTAGATTCTATTGAGTTCAGAAAGTGCACCAATTTCTACTCATCTGGCAGCTAACATCAACATACTATTGAAATTAAACTAGCTACTTTGGTCACAACACTAGACCCGAGCTCGCGTGGCTACAGAGCTGCAAAATGCTCAGTGTAGTGCCAATAAACCTGCCAGTCTACACAACAGAAGCTGGAATCAAGTTGTTTGGCATGCTCGATTACTTGTAAGTTCCCAAAAGAAGAAAGGCACTGCAAGCCACGATTGCGGGAGAACAGTGGAATATTTGGATGGTTCTAGTTGACAATAAGTGCACCGCAACTCCAATTTGGTCATTGACCCCTAGATTCACTTCTGTTCTTGGCTTTGAACTCACTTTCCAATATTGCAGGCATCTTATGCTGAGGTCGGCTGTATGCCCAAAGTCTCACGCGTTTGCAGGACAAGGCAAATGCTATTAGATATAGATATTGCACCTAGTAATACTAGACATTTGAATGTCTGCACCAGGTCCCTTTTTGAATAGTGTCCTACTGAGAGAGTTTTCGTAAAGAGGACGTCACGGTTAGACGCAGTGTGAAACTCTTTAAGCTGGTCTCTG
>QYAH01000275.1:0-62417 GCA_003988945.1 Chaetoscypha palmicola | reverse complement strand
CGCACAGCGTACCACTCCCTCTTTCACCTCCCGCACATCCACCCAGCTCCAGCGCGTGAACACAATCATGCTACCTCTCGCTCGCAACGCCCTGCACTTTACCAACATCCATTCAAACCTCATTAGTTACGCCACCATTATGCGGTATGCATACGAGGGGAACGTAAATATATCCGTCCCGTCCTAGGCAGGCGAGCCGTATCATCCGGAGTTCCAGAGCGCGCCGATGGGGCCAGAAACACCGGGCCAACCGATTTTGGTTACGACTGTAACTGGCATGCAGAGGTGTTTAGACGTGAGGTCATGGAATGTTTATGTGAAGGCGGTTGTTGTTTGAAGCCTTGATGTTTTTTAAGCGAGAAAACATACTTAAGTAATGAATAGGAGGGCTGTATTTATCGGTTAAGCCCCAAATCAAGGATCGCGCGTATATATGAATGCAACTCACGATATTATTTCTCTCCCTCTCTCACGACTTATACCCTCAAGCCCTTGTTTTAACCTTCTTCGTATCCAGCTTCTCCACAAATCCAACCCGAATTCGCTAACGATTCTGTATCAACTCCTTACGACTTGCGTGTCTAGCCCTGAATACACAAATTCATTGATGATTCAAGCGGCCCTCCCTAACCTAGATTGTCGAAATCTCTGCCTCCCTAACCTAGATTGTCGAAATCTCTGCTTACGAATTTCACGTTCAATCGCGTAGTAATCACTTCGCTGCCCAGACCTCCTATCCGCCCTCGCTTAATCGAATGGCTAAGCGAGGCGAGACGGAACAATTGATACCTCTTAAGTTCCTATGCCCCTTTCCAAGAGAAGCAAGAGAAGTCATCAACACAAACACGACGAAAGGTTCTTGGTGAAATATCAATTCTGATGCTCTAGATGTCTGGTCTAAAGTCCATTTGATCAAAACACCCATCACGCGCTGTCTTCCAGCGCGCGGCATTCATTCCCTACGTATCGTAGGTACTAACATGATATCCCGTGAACTTGCCTTTCCCCAGCCGATCCGGGGGTTTTCCACATATCCAAATTTCTCGCCCGTCCGTTGATGACTCGAGTTGGCGCCTGTCAATTTCTCAGAAACTCCAAACGTGTTTTGCTTTTCCTTTACCATGTCCAAGGGTATCGTCTAATTATCGACTCCAATATGAACRTTTTTTTCTCCAGGAGGGAGGACTTKCTCCTCMGTCTCACCCTTCAGATCTGGGAGCTCGATGATTGATACTCTAATAATCTCCAGTGCTTCCTTGATCTGCTCTTCGGAAATGACGAGAGGTGGTGCGAGTCTGATGATGTTCTGGTGGGTTGGCTTGGCTAATAGTCCTTTGCTCTTCATGAGCATGCAGAGATCCCATGCGGAGTGTCCGCCGGTCTTTGATTCGTCGATGACGATGGCGTTTAGTAATCCCTTTCCGCGGATGGTGGTGATCATTGGTGATTTGAGATCTGCAATGCCTTGACGGAAAAGGTTGCCTAGTTGCTCGGCACGGTTGGTGAGATCCTCCTCTTCCATAATTTCGAGAGCACGAATGGAAACTGCACATCCGAGAGGGTTGCCTCCATAGGTGGAACCGTGGGTTCCAGGCTCGATGGTGAGCATAACTTCCTTGGAACCGAGCACACAAGAGACCGGGTACATTCCACCGGAGATAGCCTTTCCAAGTGTGACCATGTCTGGCTTGATACCAGCCCATTCAGAGCATAGCATGCGACCAGTTCGTCCGATACCAGTCTGGATCTCGTCACAAATCAGGAGAACATTGTGTTTCTTGCAAAGTGCTTGAACCTTGGTCAGGTAATCATCTGCTGGAACGACCACACCTGCCTCTCCTTGTATTGGCTCCACAATGAACGCCGCTGTTTCTTTTCCGTGTGCCTCCAACGCCTCTTCGAGATCTGAAACATGGTTGAATCGGATTTGCTTTTTGGTGGAAGGGGATTCGGCGCCCACACCTGGGACGTAAGGGCCGTAATTATCTCGTGATTCGGGATCGGTGGACATGGAGATCGCGGTCATCTAGACKGACTGTCAGCATCCTACATATACCTAGGTAGTCCTCAATGAGAAAGGGGCGACCGACCGTCCGTCCGTGAAAGTTCTCTGCGACGGCAAACACCAATGCCTTTCCTTGTGGCACCTTCTTCACCTTGTAGGCCCATTTTCTCGCAACCTTGATGGCCGTCTCGACCGCTTCGGCTCCCGTATTCATCGGCAGAACCAKATCGTATCCAAAGACATTCTTGACCTTCTCGGCCCATTTCGGGAAAACATCATTGTGGAAGGCGCGCGAGGAGAGGGTCAGTCGCGATGCCTGTTCACAGAGTGCTTTGACGAGCTCGGGATGGCAATGACCTTGGTTGACGGCCGAGTAAGCCGAGAGGCAGTCGATGTAGTGTTTTCCTTCTGGATCCCAAGCACTGGCGCCTGATGCGCGCGCGAAGACGATTGGGAGCGGGTGGTAGTTGTGTGCGGCGTATTTGTGTTCTGCTTCGATGGCGTCGGCGGTGGAGGCAGAGTGGTACCTCGATGCTGCAAGGGCTGCGACTGGTTGGAAGGGAGGAGCGGCATTGCTATCTGCGTGTGGTGCCATCTTGAAGATGTTGTGTAATTAATCTGAGGGTGTGCTCGTGATATTGGAGGGGTTAAGTTGAGGGTATTTGGCGGGGTGCATAGATACATATACATATATATACATATAATAGACTAGCYCTCTAAGTGCTAGTGCAAGTGCAAGTGCAAGTAGTTGCGGGAGAGTGGGCTATCTTTGCGTGTGACCACGTAGTTGACTAAAAGAATCTAGATGTTGCCTCAACCTGCCATTAGCGATCAGACATATCGTCAGATTCATTCGRCTTCGTGTGAACCTGCGCATAGGGGAAGAGAAGGGCGGGCTTGAGCCGAGAATCGGCATTGAGCGGCTCAACGAGCGAATCAGAGACGGAGCAAACATCTGATCGYGGGCGCCTCACCTTCGAGGCACTTTTTCAGGCAATCAAATATCTGCCTCTTATTCAAACACGTGCGTCCAAACTTTCGAGAACTTTGAAGTTGACCTGGGTATTAGAATACCTAGGTAGATTCTCTTTACTTCTATACTGTATGACAGACCTTGTCTGCTACACCTTACCCTCTTTTGCCTTCAACTCATGGATTTGGATTCGATCAGAGGATGAGCACCACCAAAACACCACCCTCCTCCTCATTGAAGGAGGCTCGCCAAGAAAACCCGGTTGAGCCGCCTACGCAAGAAGAAATACATCCTCTCGTTTACGAACAAAGATGCTACGATGTCTGGATCGTGCTCTTCACCCTACGCRTCATCAATGCATTGGTAGTCCGTACCTTCTTCCAGCCAGATGAGTATTTCCAATCTCTTGAGCCAGCCTGGCAACTGGCATTTGGTTCCAGCAGTGGAGCGTGGATCACGTGGGTAAGTATYTCTCCCTCCCCGGGTCTCAGGCGGTCTCATYATACTGAACTATACAGGAATGGGAACATCAATTGCGGTCATCATTACATCCGGTGTTATTCGCGGCCGTGTACGGTGCGGCGGACAAGATATTGACCGCTATCGGCTGCTTCCCACAGTTCCGAGCTATGATATTGTCGATATTGCCGAATGTAGTCCAAGCAATGTTTGCAACAGGAATGGACTATCATACATGGCAACTTGCTGAAAAGATCTACGGGAAAGGTAGTAATGCGGGCTGGGCTGCTGTAAGGTCTTTCGAATTCTCATCATAGAGGTGGATTCTGACATTTTCTAGCTCTTCACGACAATGTTCAGTCCCTGGAATTGGTTCTGTTCTACGAGGACTTTTTCAAATTGTTTGGAGGCGGCCTTTACGATTCAAGCGCTTGACCACTTTCCCTGGGGACTGTCTTCCAGAGGGGTTCTCGAAGCAGCTCCYAAGAAGTCCAACACCACAACCGAAGCCAAACCCACTACTGACCCTTCGATCTTTCCTGATTCTAAATCTGTCAACAGGTTAGCGATGTCACTTCAATAATAACGACAAAATATCTGACCTCTCGAGTAGTCTGCGTTTATCCCTTCTCCTCGCCTCTTTGGCATGCATTCTGCGGCCCACCAATGGGCTGATCTGGTTCGCAATTTTCATGCCAGTTATCATCCGCATGTTGTCGTCGTCGACTCGCCTCCCAGTCTCCGACTATCTGGTCCTCGCTCGCGAGGCTCTATTCTGCGGATCACTCGTGCTTCTAGTCTCGGCAGGCTCTGATCGATTATACTTTGGCGCATTGACATTCCCACCATATCAGTGGCTCAACTTCAACGTCAGTCAAGATCTTGCCGTCTTTTATGGCAGAAACGACTKCCATTATTATCTCTCGCAAGGTCTGCCACTGTTGCTTACTACTTATCTTCCTTTTGCTATCATCGGGCTGTGGAAAGCAAGCTCCCTCCCAGCAACGAGCGTGCGGTTCCATCTCCTCACAACAATCTTGGTGACCATTGGTACTCTCTCCCTCATATCCCACAAAGAAGTTCGTTTCATCTATCCGCTGCTGCCTCTTCTCCATATCCTTGCCGCGCCCTCCATATCCGCCTTCTTCACAACTCCCACGCTCTTAGCACCTGCTTCGGCCTCCACATCACCACCCACCCAATCCTCACCATCAACCACTTTAATCCGCAAGCCTCTCCTCACCGTCCTCCTCCTGACCAACCTCCTCATCGGAGGCTTCACAACCATCCGACATCAACGCGGCGTAATCTCAGTCCTAAGCTACCTTCGCCRCGACTACGAATCCATCCACCTCGACGCCCACGGTAACGTCCTCCCCCCATCCCCAACACTCTCTACAGACGAAACATTCGTCGCCTTCCTCATGCCTTGCCACTCCACGCCCTGGCGCTCTCAGCTCTTCTACCCCACCCTAAACGCCTGGGCTTTAACCTGTGATCCGCCCCTCCACCTCGCGGCTCGCACGGAAGAGAGACTCGCGTATCGAGACGAGGCAGATCGCTTCTTCGATGATCCGAAGAAATTCTTGAGTGATGAGGTGGGAGGGAAGGAGAGGCCGTGGCCGCGGTATATCGTTGGTTTTGAGGGTATTGAAGGCGATTTGAGGAGGTGGTATGAGGGCGGTGGGGGGCTGAAGGGGTTTAGGATGAGGGAGAGGTGGAGGACGGGGAATACGGGGTGGATTGATGATCAGAGGCGGGTGGGAGATGTGGTTGTTTGGGAGTTTGTGGATGGGAGTGTGGTGTGAGTGGGTGGGAGATTTATAGTGTAATTATATATAGCTGTACATTGGAGGTTGACAGATGACGTATACGATAATCGCGATACCTGGGTACCCTTTTCATCCACTACTTCTGACTGTCCTCCGCGGAAACCCCTCCTGCGAGGTCTAATTAATGCTCCCAGCCAGGTGATCAGTATGGGTCGCATCACATGACCATCCTCATCCTCTCGCYATCAATGAATAAARCCTGCCGGTCAGGGCTCTCCATCTATTCACCCCCCTTATCCCTTGCATATTCGTCCAACGCAACCAGTTCAACCATTGGTTAGACCGCACCAGCAGTACTGTGTAAGTGACGCTCCGCTAGGCCACTGCCGTGGAGGTTTTGGCTCGCTACGCTCGAGGGTGGTGGTATACAAGACGTGGAGATGTCGATAAGATCAGAACGCCGAGAGTAGAAAGTAGAAAGAGATCATGATACTGTACATGATAGTCTATATGAAGACTAGTGAGAGGTTGAAGATCGCTCTATCAAATGTTGCATTCTCATTTCTTTATCTATCACTATCATCCCTAAGCTTATCGTTATCGGAGGATCCCATCGTGACATCGTCCCATCGCGGCATTTGACCCCGGTTGCCGGAACCTTCCAAGCCCGCACTTTTGAGGTGACTCGTGCCGGGACTCGTGCTCGTGATGCCAAAGCCAAAGCCATCCATGTTGACGGTCTGATCTGAACCAACGAGGTCGAAGTCTCCAAACCGTTGACTCCTTCACCTCCTTCACCTCCTCGCCTCCTTCACCTCCATTTCTCATCACTGTCGCCGCCAACCAAGTGACTTTGCCATTCTCTCCAACCTCTCCCTTCTTCTTACTTTCCTAGACATCCCCATCTCGCTATCGATACACCCGATACCTAGGCACATCAACGACCTCACCTACATACAGACAGTACAGTCCAAGTTACGACTCAAGCTCACCAGACCTCGTTCCGATATTCACCCACAGCCACACCCACGGCCACCGCCCCTACCTCGCATATACTACTGTATACCCATCCTCCTTTCATCGGCGCAGTGTTACAGTACAGTACGGACTGTACATCCATCGAGCCATCATCCAGTACTTCTATCACCATTCACGTCGCGCTGCCTTCCGTCGAGTCATTCACTTGAATTCGACATCTGCCATCCTCATTCGCTCCCTCTCGAGCCCTCGCATACGGCCAACCATCGACAGCCTCGTCCTGCGACCGACCATCATACCCACAACCAGACCAGCACCATCCAGCATATACATTGTCCGCACCTACATAGCATAGCTCCATACAGCACCTGGACCTGCTCGTACTCTCAAGCCGCCTCCCCGGAAGCCTGCCTATAGCCAGCAGCCACAAAATCAGGCACTTTTGTCACATCTCCACCCATCGACGGCGTCCGCATTCGCTGATCGTGACCGTGAGGCATTCTTTTTGGCCAAGCCAGTGCTGGTTGCCTTCATTCATCAAGCTTGACCACCCAGCCTCGACTCCATCGACCAGAGCCAGAGCTTCGTCTGCGTCTTCGTCTCGCACACTCGCTTGATCTTGCCTATCGACTTGGAGCTTCGTTGGACTGCACCACCCTGCTTGCAACGACACGCCAGAGTACAAGCTATCTCTACTTCAACATCGAGCTTCTTGTGTACATGCAGAACGAATTAACATCGAATCTCTATCCCCATTTCATCC
This sequence comes from Chaetoscypha palmicola, assembly GCA_003988945.1. Taxonomy (NCBI): domain Eukaryota; kingdom Fungi; phylum Ascomycota; class Leotiomycetes; order Helotiales; family Helotiaceae; genus Chaetoscypha; species Chaetoscypha palmicola. Next base: position 55,467 of record QYAH01000275.1, on the reverse strand, counting down.
GGTAGTCACACGGATATCTTTTGCACGAGAGGATCGAGGGATCTGCTAGGCAAAGGAAGGGTTTATCATTATGGCGGCTCTTCCGCCCCCGTCCTCGTCTTCGTCTTCGAGACCTTCAAGACGTGCGAGGGCGGGCACTACAGATGTTGGCTCCTTCGTCGTTGACGAGGAGATAGGTAAGGGGAGTTTTGCAACAGTCTACAGAGGACGACACAAGGTACGAGCGACTAGCTTGTTTCTTTATGTGCTTTCCAGACCACAATTTCCGATGAAGAGCTACCTGCAASAGGTCGCTGTCGTTGTCTATAGTCTTGGTGTGGTAAACCTAGCTAACCTCTATCTCTGCAGACAACTGGAGCTCTAGTAGCTGTCAAATGCGTCCACCTCGCAAAGCTCAACAAGAAGCTCATGGACAATCTAAAGGTGGAAATCAACATCATGCGAGGCTTGCATCATCCCCATATCGTTGCCCTCATCGACTGTCGAGAATCAACTTCGCATATAAACCTGGTGATGGAATACTGTGAGCTCGGAGACCTATCGTACTTCATCAAGAAGAGGGACAAATTGGGTGACAATCCAGCGCTTCGGGACATGGTCAGAAGATACCCAATGCCAGCTGCAGGCGGGTTGAACGAAGTCATCGTCCGTCACTTCCTCAAACAGCTGGCCAGTGCGATGGAATACATGCGTGCGTCAGGGACTATTCATCGAGATGTGAAGCCACAGAATTTGCTTATTCTGCCATCACCGGATTATATCGCCAGGTCCAGAAACCCGCCGTTAGTCATGAGCGCAAATGAGAAAACAGAGACTCCCATTGTTGGACTATCGTCTTTGCCAATGTTGAAAGTCGCGGATTTCGGTTTTGCGCGAGCTCTCCCAATAAACAGCATGGCCGAGACTCTCTGTGGGTCTCCATTGTACATGGCTCCAGAAATCCTCCGTTATGAAAAGTACGGCCCAAAAGTCGACCTGTGGTCTGTTGGWACAGTGTTGTACGAGATGGTGACAGGAAAGCCACCGTTCCGTGCAACCAACCATGTTGAATTGCTCCGCAAGATTGAACAGAGCGACGACCACATCAAGTTCCCACGAGATTCGATCATTAGCCCCGGCATGAAGGATCTGATAAGGAAATTGCTCAAGAAGACTCCGAGCCAACGCATGGATTTCCCGGATCTTTTCAGCCACGATGYYGTTGTGGAACCCATTCCTGGACTAGTTGGAGAYGACCGACCACAAGARATTCTGGCACCTGCCATAGTGGAAGATATCCCAATGGCGCGGACTTCGTCACAAAGGAGCGATCGCAAACAGATTGTCAAAACAGACATCCCAGCACATTCCTCTTCTCCAAGAGAACGACCTACGCCACCTTCGCCGCGAACGCAAGTTGTTGACGATGTGCGGCAACTGTCAGGCACTCCACCACGAGTAGCCCCACAGCACATACCAAGTTCCCGTGAGCAAGCTCGACCTAGTTCCCGTGAGCAGATTCGTGAGCATAGGCGGCCAACAATTGCACCAGCTGCCACGGCACCAAATCCAGAAGCAATTACTCAGCCTGGAAGACCTTCACGAACTCAGACTTCGTCGTCAAAAGATCAGAGACGAATTGTATCTAGACAAACATCCACAGATGAAGTGCTGAAGGATGAGAAATCGGCTGCCAATTCTCAGAATATTGATGCCATTGCTGAAGCCGAACAGGCGGTGCGGGATGCACGGGAGTATGTCTTGGTCGAGAAACGCGCAGTAGAGGTCAACGCATTTGCAGACGAGATGGCTGCGAGTCCCAGATTGCAGAGCGGCGCTCGTAACTCCGTGTCTTCTCGTGCCGGACAAATGACAAGACGAGCAACTACGCAAGGTGTGCCAGCTTCAACTACAGGGGCTGTACCGACATCGCCATCTCGAGTGGTTCAGATTGCTCAAGGTAAATCTCGTCCAGAAGTGGTTCCACAGCGCCACAACTCTTTCGGTAAATCCGGAAGCCCTTCAACAACTTCAGTCATCACGAGAGCCCTCAATGGCGCAAGCACGCGGATTTTTGGCGTCGGGTTCGCTCCCTCCTTGATTGGCAAGGGGATGTCACCACCTCAATTGTACAATCCGTTCCCAGCATATCCAACTCCTCATGGTCCAATTGGTCTTCTCGGAGATGGTCGCCCATCGGCGCCGATAGATGAGGACCAAAAGGCTGTTCATATAATTGAGGAATCCGCAACTCGAAGCGATGTGGTTTTTGGATTTGCTGAAGTGAAATACAAGCAATTGATCCCCTTAGCGCCGTCCATGGATCACGGACTCGGTGGAGCTACGGACAATCATGGTGAGTCTTTAGATGAAGACGGTCTTACAGTAGAAGCTGTTGTTGCTCTTTCTGAGGAAGCCCTTGTATTATATGTCAAGGCATTATCCCTTTTGGCTAAATCCATGGATATTGCGGGATCATGGTGGAGCCGCAAAAACCGAGGTGATGGCATTGGTGGGAACAGAGCTGAAACTGCAAGTAGTATTGCCGCTGGAAATCGCATCAATGGTGCTGTTCAATGGGTGCGAAGTCGATTTAATGATGTTTTGGAAAAGACTGATTTCGTGCGCTTGAAACTGGTTGAGGCTCAAAAACGATTACCGGAAGATCATCCTGGGCATCCTAGTCGCCATACGAGTTCTTCCAGGGTTGGAGGGTCTTCTACGGATGACGTTTTCATTTCTTCCAGGATTACTGCGGAGAGATTGATGTTTGATAGAGCTCTTGAGATGAGTCGGTCAGCCGCTATAAACGAACTCGCGAATGAAGATCTCCATGGTGTTGAGATATCGTATATCACCGCGCTCAGAATGTTAGAAGCTGTACTAGAGAATGATGACGAAACGCCTCCTCAGCGAAGAAGATCTTCCAGTCTTAGAGAGCAAGTGAACCAGGAAGACGATGACTCGTTCATCCGAACCGAGGATAGGAAAGCTGTACAGAAGAGTAAGCAGTCCAGATGTCACATATTTTTTTCCTGCATGCTAACAAGTACTAGTCATGACTGGAATTCGCACTCGCCTTGCGAATTTGCGCCCCAAGATGGCGATGATCGCGAAACATCAAGCCCTTCCACCATCATCTCCTCGGACTACAAGCGTTGCCCACAGCGGCGGCACGACTCCCACCATCTCCAACACACCACCTCACTGAAAGTGCATTGTTTACGTTTACGAAGTTACGTACCAGCAGTCTTCGAAAACTGCGCACGAAAGAGTCTGGACTGGCTTCCAGAAAGCATAATCATACATGATTCATCACTCGGCGTTCGGGCTTACCCAATTTGACACATTCTTCTTGTTCTATTGTTTTTTTTTTTTTTTAGATGGGAATCTCTCCGGCTTGATTCTTTGTATGTGTTTGTGCGTTACGCAAGGCGTTTTCTCTCCAAACTTCTCCTCGACAGTTTCGAGGATCGATATCAGAGGCTTCCCGGATGGGGCTGGGACAGCCTGGTCAGTTTCATTTCATCAGCGTGTAGCGCGTCGGCATCAATAAGGGCGCTGGTGAAATATAGGCGCTTCGTATGTGCTTTGTGTATACCCCTTGCTTCTGCATCATGGACTTGGGCTTGCTTGTGGGCATGGTAGTGTCTCACAACTACTCTTTCAAATCAAGAGGATTGACGAGTGAGCGAGCGGAGCCCGGGAATGACACGGTTTCCAGTAGCATGGTTTCACCTAATCTTTGTCGTGTTTTTCGAATTTCTGCTTTCTTTAGATTATGCTTCCCAGCGCGCAGAGAAGAAGGTTGTCATGATAGCTGGATCTGCATGGGACGTCGGATAGGATCGGATGGGTGATGGGTAGGATACAGGATGGGACGGGTTGGATTTCGGTTAGTGGCGTGGTGTATGTGGATTGGATTGATTCGGGCTATCGAATGAATAAATGGTCGAATCGCAACCTCAATTGCGCGGGACGATGGGTAGTCGCATGACTCACAGAAGGCTTTTGTATTTGACAAGGTCGATAATCGCATAGGCTTACCACTTCAATACAAATTCTTGAGTCTCCAGTTGTAGTCAGCATATTTTATTATTCTTTTCGTGCTTTATGATCTCGTCTCGGGGTAGGCTGAGTTGCCTGATAATTAGGGGCTACTTGATGATATGTTGTATCTGCAATCTCAGGAGGGAATGGGGATTTGTTGTAGGTGAGTTAAACAGTTTTTATAAGATGTGTTTTACGTTGATGGCTTTATGGCAGGTGGTAGTGTAAGACAATCAACGGTCTAGATTTGATATCTGATATTTACTTCAGCCACCCAGCGCCTGTTAACTTAGCAGGCTCCCATCCAATCCCCATCCCCGAACTCCCACCCCATCAAACTCCTCCCTTCCCATCTCCAGCCTCCCAAATCTGAAGCGCAACCGTCTCCGCCAAGCTCGCTACCGTCGTGCCCGCCGCCAAAAGCGTCAAGAACGGAATATCCACACCAAAAATACGGAATATAAAATGTCGGCARTCAGCAGCTAGCATGGAATCCATACCAAATGTCCCTAGTGGAGTAGTCACGCTTAGTTGTTCTGCGGGTAGTAGAAGGAGGGAGCAGATTTTGCCGCTGATGAGGGTTTGGATGGAGGTTAGGAAGGCTGGGTCGCTTGGACTGCCGTTTGGCGCGAGGTAGGAGGTGAATGTGTCGAGGGGGGTGGTGAGGGTGTTGTCGTTTCTGGCACTAGGGTTGCTTGTGGTGTTGTTCAGTTCATCGAATAAAGCATTCAAGAGAATCTCCGCGCGGACATCGCTAAGTATATGACTTGAAGCATCGAATCCTTGGTCCCGTATAGCCAGCATCGCCTGCGTTTCCAGACCCGTAAGTAAATGTCCGCCCCCGAAATGCTCGCTTCCCGGAAAGCCAACCACGGCATCCTGATTCGCGATCGCAAGGTCACAAATCGTCAACAGCTCCCCCTCGTTCAACGCCTGCATCCCTTTCCGCTGCAGCAGTTTCTCGATTGCGGGATGTTCAGCCAGATACCCGATTTCGGAAACAACTCCTAGGCCGATGGATGTCCCGCGCAGACCTAAGCGCCGTCGGTAGCGCGCGAAGGCGTCGAGGAAGGAGTTTGCTGAACAGTAGTTGGATTCGGTTGCCGTGCCTAGACTGCCGGAGATGCTGCTTAGGAGGAGGAAGAAGTCGAGATGGGTGGATTTGGAGGCGAGGGAGGCGTGCAGGTTGAGGGCGCCGTGGATTTTGGGCGCGAGGGCTTTGTGCCAGGCGTGGTGGGTCATTGATGTCCAGAGGATTTCCTGGGGATGTTAAGGTTTGTTTGCTAGCTTGATAGAGAGGGCTGTGTGGTTTTGTGATGTACTTACTTCTAGACCCATAGCTGCGAGGATTACGCCGCCGATGGGATGGGAGATACTAGTGATCGCATTCTTCTACTTCCGCACCCAGCGCCTCCAGATCTCGTATCAAGCGCGCGGCTTTGGGGTTATCCGCCGCAGAACGATTCAGGAATGTGAATTTCCTTGCGCCGCGTGAGAACATCCACGTTGCTAAACTGCGACCGATTCCCCCCAGCGCGCCTACCAAGAGATAGCTCTTGCCAGGGTCGAATTTGCTGTGGTATCTTTGTGGTAGAACGGGGATGATGGAGGATTTGTCTTGTAGAGAAATGGCGACTTTTCCTATGCGAGTTCGGAGTGATAGGTGGCGGTATGCTTTGCTGATATCGGAGATATCGAAGACTTTTAATGGATGGATGGGTTTGATCTTCCGCTCCCTAAGCATGGTGATCGTTTGATGGAGGAGCTGACTCCATTTCCGATGGTGTGCCTCGTCTTCGGAATTGTAAAAATCACTCAGATCAAACGCAGCGAACGTCGCGCCCCGTTTGAAAATTCCCATATCTAGTTTTCCGCCCTCTACAATGTCTTGTTTCCCAATCTCGATAAAACGGCCGAAAGTTGCTAGCAAGGTAAGACTATCATGCAACTGCTCGCGCACGAGGGAGTTGAGGATCACATCTACGCCCTTGCCAGCTGTAGCAGCGAGGACTCCGGCCACGAATCCAGAGCTAGTGGAGTCGAATATACAGTCTGGATGTAGTCCGAATTCATCGATTAGGAACTGCTTCTTCGCTTCTGTACTGACGGTGACGAAGATTTTGGCGCCTATGAGTTGCGCAATTTGGAGAGCTGCTAGGCCGACTCCGCCAGCTGCGGAGTGGATCAGAATGGACTCGCCTGCTTCGAGTCTAGCGAGGTTGTAGAGAGCGTGGATGGCGGTTGAAAATACTAAAGGTACCGTGGAGAGATCTTCGAGGCTTTCGGAGGTATTAAGTCTGCAGCATGCCCAATCTGGCACGATTTCGAAAGTGTTGAAATGGTTGGGAGCCATGACTACCACTCTATCGCCGATGACAAGGTTCGTGACATCTGCGCCGATTCTGGATATTACGCCGGTGAATTCGAGCGCACAAGTGGCGTTTTTGGTATCTACTTTTCCGCTGAGGATGAGAGCATCCTTTGAGATAGTTAGTTAGATAAGTAATTTCAATGAGATGGTTTAACGGCTTACCTTGGCGTTTAGACCAACGCACTTTGTTTCCACCTCTACAGCGTTACATGCCAGTCTCTGTGCCCTATCGTGTTGAGCAAAGTAAAGCGTATCCGAAACACCAGGAGTTCTAACAGCAAGTCTGCAACATCTCGATCCTGCCGACTTTGGAACAATTTGTTAAGCGAGCGCTCACCCTGGAAACGACTAGTAAACAACCCCCCCTCCCAACTCACATACTCAAACTGCATCTTCTCATTCCCCAACGCCTGTTTCGCAACCCACACTACATGTTCTACCATCGTACTCTTCTCGCCTTCCGGGTCAAAATCCACCACGAAGAACTTAGTGCTCGGCTGCTCGAGCATCACTGTTCTGGCTAGCCCGTGGACGATGTTGAATTCTGGATGCTTGGATTTGTAGAGCCCGCCGCCGGTGAGCCAGATTATGGCGCCCGCGGTGTTGGTTAGGGATTGGAGGGAGGTGAGTTCGGAGGGGGCTAGGGTGCGGAGGAGAGGAGTTGAGAGCTCGACTGTGCTGATGACGGTTGCGTGGGGTGGGATTGTGGTTGATGTGATGGAGTTGAGATTGAGGCGGGTTAGTGAGTTGAGGCCGAATGATTCTAGTAGTTTCTTTTCTAGGATATCTCCAAAGGCTTGGTCGCTRTCGCGCTCGACCTGTTGCCGTGGCGTTAGTATAGTTCTTCAGCAGCCTTCTWGGTTATTAACTTACGAGTATAAAGTCGGATTTGGATGTAGCATTTGTACTCTTGATACCGTTCTGCATATTACCATTGTTCTTGCCATTCCCGTTCAAACCACCGACTTCTTTCTCGGTTCGCGGAGTTTGGGCGTCGATCACAGTCTTCGTTGAGGTTAATGTATATTCTGAAGATTCTAGAGTTTTCACTAGCGTTTCGTCTTTTGTGAGAAGAATCCTCGAATTCGGCCCTAAATATGGTTTCATACTTTCGAGATGCTCCTGAATAAAGGCGCTCGCGCTCTCGGTCTATGATATCAGCGTTAGTAGCTTTTTCGCAAYCCTCAAAATTATTCAACTTACCTTGGGAAGAATGACGATGTCAAAAATTGCATCTGCTGGATTTTCTGCTTGGTTGTAGGTCGTYAAYTGCGTCTTTGCAAAGTTTAGTAATCCATCTTTGCCCATTGACCCATGAGTATAAGATTGAAACCGCTTCAATTTCGTGTCGGCATCTAAAGTCTGAAGAAAGCACATTGAAGTCATATCATCACCTCCTATCTCCAATATCCTTTGATATGGACTGCTGTGCGCAAGAAGATCCAAAGCTCCAGCTAAACGGATCGTCTCAATGGGCGTACTTGACCCGGACCAGGACGCAGTAAAACGATCAATGTAGTTATTGAAGACTTCATTATAGCCCGGCGAAAAACTCGAGATCTCAGGCTTCCAGAYGATTTGAAGCATCGGAGTACGCTCTATTGGTTTTATTTGCTGGTCYAGTCCGCCCTGGTTCGTAACGGCTCGCACATCGCTTATCTGGATCAGAATCTGACCATCGGAATTGAAGAACTCTGCTTCACCATTGACTGTGCCAAAACCAACTACTTCAGATGTAGCTTTGACCACCCCATTGGTCACAGAGCTCGCTTGGTTCATAATCGTCATCTCGCCGATCGATGCTGGAACCTTTATATGCAAGTCGTGGACGACTTCCGCAGACGTGGCAATAAACATGGCCTGCAATATCGAGTCCACAAGAATTGGATGCGAAACATAATGACTTTCAGACTTGGCTTGATCGCTTTCGAGAGCTTCTATTTTGATCTCGACAGTTGCTTGTTGGCCTTCAGATGATGATTTACTGAGCGATGACATGGATTGGAAGGCGGGTCCGAATTCTAATCCTCGGGCGAATAATTGCTTATACCAAGGCGCAGAATCTTCCTGTCTCATACYCACAGGTGCGCATTTGGTAGTCTTATCAGTCTTGATGTCCGAGTCGCTAAGGCAGATTCTGCCATTGGCGTGTACCGTGGATATATCACCAATATAAGAGCTTATCTGGAAATGCCACCAAGTAGCTGAGGACGAGGCCTCGGAGAGTTTCTCCCTCTCAAAACGTGTAAACAGCTCAATCTGAGCTGTATGTCCYAAYAGTAACGCGTTCAAGAATCTGACTTGTCGAAGCATAAATGACGCCGCATTGTTGAAAGATTCAGTTTGCACCTGATGAAGTGCCTCTACGGCCATTGCGACATAGCAAGCACCAGGAAACACAACATCGCCATRCAGTTTGTGATCCTTGAGCCATGAAATATCTTTCTCATGTATGACATTCCTCCATAGAAATGCTTCTCCAGGCCCGCCGTGGACGGCGGATCCTATAAGATCATGTCGTGGGAATCTGCGGTTGCGGAATTCGGAGCTTTTCCTTGGCTCATACCATAGTCTTTGAGTGTAGCTCCAGTTGTACTTGGGTAGGTCTGTGATRATTCGATTATTAGTGTTTGYGTTTCGGTTTCCTGGCTYGGAAGTGTTGATGACGTTGACTTTTTCGAAAGGTATATCGCGTCCGTGGAGGAAGAGGTCCCCAACGAGGTTCAAAATGCTGTCGATAGAGCTCTTTCCCCTTCTTAATGTACTCGAGTATCTTGTCGCATCCTCGTCTACTAGCGATTGTGTCAAGATTTGCTTGATCGGTAACTCGAGGGCTGGGTGTGGTCCTATTTCAATGAAATGGTACCTTCCACTCGTCAATAGAGTTTCGATAGCATCTTGGAATAGCACCGGAGATCCCAAGTTAGTCCTCCAATAGTCTGGTTCATTGACAGTTGTACAGTCTACCAGCTTTCCTGTGACCGTGGAAATCATTTGAACTGGTTCCTCGATGAAGTATTCCTTGTGTGTTGTCAAATTTCGGGAAATCAAATTCTGATACTCTTGGCCCACTGCAGCCATGGAATGCGAGTGATATGCCTTTCCGTCKGTYTTCAGCTTTCTCGCGAACGTTTGTTGCTTTTGAAAAGTAACAACCAGTTGGTCAATTGCGGCTTCGTTGCCACTTATAGTGACGCTTTCAGGTGAGTTGATACACGCGACTTTTACTTCGTCTTGGAGGTTGAGATTGACGATCTGACTTTGCGCTGTAGTTTTATTGAGGCCAATTGCTGCCATTGCACCATTTTCCAAGCTTCTGGAAACTACCAATCCGCGGTAATATGCGATGGATATTGCTTCGTTCGCAGTCAGATGTCCTGCGGCGAAAGCGGCGGCAATTTCCCCTGCTGAAAGTCAGAATCTTATTCGATCAGAACTCGCTGCGGCATGAGACTTGATTGTTAGAGATATAAATTTGGGACAATTACCAGATGAGTGCCCTACAACCGCGGAAGGGTCAATACTCCATTGTCGTAATAATAAGACTAGTGCTATTTGAATTGCGGTGCACACCGTCTGCGAGAACTGTGCGCTGTGTATCACACTTGTGTCGATAGGCTCACTAAGACATTCTACGAARATCAAATTAGCAACAAAACCAATGGATATGTTTTTCTGGAGATCATGCCTCTGATTTTCCACTCAGGCGAGTCTTCAAGGGTGGCGAGATGGGCATCCAAGCTGTCAATAGTATCTCCATAGGAATGGTATCGCTGCATTAGCTCAAACCCCATTCGAGGCCACTGTGCTCCTTGTCCTGTAAAGATAAAGGCAAATGGAAGGCTTGGCCCCACTGACGTTATGCTGGAATTCTGTCGAAGATTTGGCATAAYTATATCTCGAGCCAGRGATTCCTTGCGCGCTAGTAGAAAGCCACGAGCGGACAGTTTGGACCGCCTGCTCAATGTGTATGCCAAGTCTTGAATATCAACATTTTCGAGATCGAAAGATGCTATATCGGCAATCTGTTTCTGCAGAGAAGTTTGGGTGTGGGACGAGAATGGAAGGATAAACGTTTCATTGAGCGTCTGGCACGGTTTGGCTGTTTTGTTGCCCTTGGGAACATGGGACTCGGCTGATTCGAGTATAGCACTATTCGAAAGAGTTAGAACTATTTCTTCAAAAGGCAACATTAAGCTTACTGTCCATTTGCGCCACCATAACCAAAAGAATTGATACTAGCTCTCTTAACATTTGATTTGGGCCATTTCGTGAGCTCTTGGACAACTCTTAGATTTCGTTTGTCGAGCTGAAGGTTCGGATTCAAAGTTTGAATACCGATAGTTGCAGGGATGAGGCCCTTTTCCAAGGCAAGAGTCACTTTGATGATACTGCAGAGGCCGCTGACTGCTTCACTGTGACCGAGATTAGATTTGACCGTTCCAACGAGGGTTGGTCTTCCTGTGTGATGCTGTAAAACCCTCGAAATCGCCTCGACCTCAATAGGGTCTCCCACAGGCGTGCCAGTTGTATGGGTCTAATGTTTAAAGAATTTAGTAAGTATATAAACCACGTTGCTGTAGAGATTGACATACCTCGACATAGTCAGTGTGGTCAGTCTGGAGTCCTGCTTTAGCATAAGCTTTCCGAATAACTGCTTCCTGGCCATCGGCACTTGGAAGAGAGATGCCGTTTGTTTTTCCATTGCTAGCAAAGAAGTATAAGAAATTTTTTCTTGTGGCGTCAGACTATTGTTAGGACAATTTCTCACCTGTTGATTGCAGTACCACGAATAACAGACCGAATTGGATCATTATCCCTGATAGCATCACTGAGACGCTTCAGATACAGTGATCCTACTCCCTCCGCTCGGCCGTATCCATCCGCAGACGCATCGAAACTATGGCAAGCAGAAGTGTTTGACAAAATTCCAGCTTTCACAGTCGCGAGATGTATCTCGGGCGAAAGCATCAAGTTAGCCCCTGCAACTACAGCCGCGTCGCATTCCGCTGCGTCTAGTGCTGCACATGCCATGTGGAGACCATACAAAGAAGACGAGCAAGCTGTATCAAGTGTAACGCTAGGCCCAAGTAAATTGAAAACATGGCTTATGCGATTTCCCATAATTGTTATACCCATGCCCGTAGCACTATAGCGATGATAATTCTCGGGGTCTTTGGCCTGAAAAGAAATTGTCAGCAGAAATCCAAGAATGAATAGGGGTTAAGCGAGAAATGCTCTTGGCGTTCAGAATCCACTCAGCAGGTACGACGTAAAGAAATAAGAACCGCGTGGCTAGTTGCCAAGTGCCTCACTTCAAACAAACTTTTGACTTAGTGTGCAGCAGACCGCCAGCTTCCATGCACTCACCTGCATTTGAAGGAAATCGGCGGTGAAGTTTGCGACATAGCACCCCACATTAGCTCCCGATATTTTCTCAAGAGAGTATCCAGCAGATTCGAAGCTTTCGTACACAACTTCAAGCAGCTTCCTTTGCTGTGGATCCATGTATGTTGCTTCCAGATTATTGATTCCAAAGAAGCTATTTTCAAAGTCTCTGGGGTCATCGTCGAGAAAATAACCGCCCGTCGCATTGATACTGCCCGGACGGTCTTTGTCAGGGTGATAGAAGCCTTCCGGATTGAAGCGAGATTGTGGAATATAATCTGAATGCCCTGATCTACCATCTTTGAGAAGCTCCCATAGCTGAGAAGCAGATGAAACTGCACCTGGGAAGCGGCAGCCTGCAAATATTACTCAACATGGTTCAGTATTTGTATTGTAATTAGCTTACCTATGCCGACAATGGCGATTGGCTCACTGCACTTGGTCATCGTGCTTTATATCTTTTGTAGCACCTTCAATGGAACATCTTAAGAACTTAAGTAAGAACCAGCCCAGATCGTGACTGAAAGGCTTAAGGACTTACAAAAAAAGAGTTTTGCTAAGGCGAAGAGTTTGCTAGGCCCAAGAACTTTGGAAAAGCGAAGAGTCTTGATAAGCTAAAGAGTTTTGGTAAAGTGAAGTGATTTAGTAAGGAAGGTGAAATGATTTAGCTTCGCCTTCAATTCTGTCAGGGTATTTCGTCAGTTGGTGTTAGTCAAGTTTGGCTCTATGTCGTAAGCACAGGTACTGCACAATCAAAGCGCATCTGTTTATGCGAGAGATTCTCAGATCTCTTTAGCCATGTATGAGAGCTTGTCAGGCAACTAACTTTCGTGGAAATCYTGGTTGAATCTGTAGTGGAGCAATCAAACGGATGGATAACGCTAATAGAGTCGAGGACGGAGAGGGCGAGATGTTGCGAGAAGCACAGATGAATAGAGGCGTGGGCTCGACTGAGCGATCTGCTGTGTGAGTATGCCGACTTGGACGATCGTATGAGTGACGACAAGATGAGTGGAGCGGTCACTAAAGACGACCTAAAATTTTGAGTGTTTCTTTTATCTCGATAGAATAGCGACTTTTTGCAACGTGTTACATAGAAGATTCCTGCGCTGGAGTCTCAATTCATCTTTATGTCGACAAGTGGGGATTATKCACAGCTGAGCGCCAAAGTACTACTCGGCGAGCCGAGTTCGAAACACTTTTTGTTTTCTTATTCCTAGTATCATCTACGAGATTCAAATACTTGTCAATGGGAAATGTTGAAAACTTCAGATTGAACATGGACGGACTTACTGCACGTATTCTGATGTGGCAAGTCTCGGGTATCTCATATGGAATTCAGATCAATACCAGCATACCGAGTAGGCCGCGAGCGACTCCCGGAGGATTGATTCGGGGCCATACGAGGAACTGCTAGGAGTATGGCGGATTGATCAATCATCCCATACCAAATCTGCCTTGGCCACAACCACAACCAACTGCAGGGTACATTGCAGGATACCATTATGTCCTATCATACCCACAGCTGCACAAACGTCACTATATTGGAGCTTCTTTTCGAGTCGTCTGGTTCACCAATAACAGTACCAACATGTGATGGCTCATTACATCTGATTCGTCCAGCTATCGGTCAAGGTACCGTCTGGTTGAAGGCCTGACACGATTCGCTGATGGTGATTGTGATTTGTAAATCGCGATTCAGCTCGGTCTAGTGTTCGTTATAATAAGTAGTTTAGGCGTCTAGCCGACGAGTAGAATCTGTGGTATTCTCCCCTTCTACTAGGAAGATACCGAGGGTGTCTAGGACGTTTAAATCGCTCATTTGATCTGAATCTACGCGAATTACGTAGCGAAGGTAAATTAATGCCGAGGATAGTTCTTATAGGTACTTAGGCACGTAGTAAAGTGGGACGATTTACTTAACGGATTACGATCTCGTATTACGATACCACCTATAGAGGTGCTATCGTGATGCGATCCTCAATTATGTGGATGAAGGATCACGAATTCGGATCCCTAATCGTGATTTAGAATTGTCTTTAGCTAGACGTCTATGTGGTGATTTTACTCGCCTATTATTTTGGGTTMTCGTTCAACCAGAYGGGGCCCAAGTGCCATTGAAAGCAATACAAAGATGACTTTGCAGGATTTACTTAGGATTTCGGAACWCAACCACCACGCCGTAATTCTGACAGAAGTAATCAAGTGAACGAAGTTGCATGTTTTCGTAATCGTTAGAGATTTCGATTAAGAACCCTGCATCTAGACAAGCCTGGATTGGTGCTAAAAATAAATACAAGACCGATTGAGGGCGACTTTCCCGAGGTCACCACACGCGGTGAGTACTTCGCATGTATCCTTGAGCAGGGGGTTGAGCAGGGGGGGAGGGGGRCTCGCTTGCGCGGCATCCCAACAGTACCATCATTGAGCGTGCTGCGTCATGTCATGTTGGGCGACCTCTTCGTACTCAAGTACTGTATTTGGTACACTGTCAATTCCTGTCCTGTATCTCTGCTATTAAAAAAAAAAAAAAACATGCTATCACATTTGTTGGCATGGTTTCAAATACTGAGCAATCTTATATTCAATCAGGCAAATCTACTGCGGAGAGCCGGACTGTGTTAAACGATAAGGAAAACCACGTCTAATTTGGTAAGGTTGATCTCCAACATGTATCTCGCGTTGGACGATGCTGCGTTGGAAGTGACGTGAGAATAACAACYTGTTGATCAGTCAAATCAGAGCTCGATACCCTCCATTCAGCCTCAGAGAATTGTCTTAAAATTCTATTCCCTATTACCCAAACGCAGTTCAGAAAGAACTATTTTGTTTCAGGTAGATATATATTTACGAGCGCCCAAGGATAATATTGCATCTACTTGACCACTTGTTGCGTAAGGGCTAGCTCTCCTCCATACAGAACAAATCTTAACAGACTGAGACAYCCTGTTCTATCCATATACTGATTTGATGACTTAGAAGATATCGATATTCATCGAAAACGTGTTTAATTCGGTCGACTAGTTCTTCGTAATGGGTTCTCCATCTCCACCAAAGCTCAGTCATCAGCCATTCAAGTTTTTGTATAGCGCATTCATCATCGTTACCCTGCCCGTCCGTCTTTTGCTCATATTCCTTCACTACATACCTAAACCTCTTCGCCAAAATCCAAGATGGACATACCAGCAGGCCATCGGCTTGGATATCTTCCTCTTTTGGTGGAACTATACCTCTGCGGTACGCTATCGCACTAAAAAGTCATTAGTGCCAGGCAGTTTGAAAGATCGATTCATTGATGATCCCGTTGTTCGACCTGTCACCATCGGCGGTGCTTGGTATCCGAGGCGTTTTATTCCAGACCTAGAAGCAGAGACACCTCATAGAATTACAATACACTTCCATGGAGGCTCTTATGTGCTTGGTGGCTGTCGACCAATGGAAAGTGGATGGGGTCCTGGTGTTCTTGCTGCCCATATGAAAGGACCTGTCCTACAAGTGCAGTATCGACTCTCGATAGAGGATGATTCTTACTTCCCGGCTGCCTTGCAGGATGCATTGACAGCTTATGCTTACGCCCTCAACGACCTTGGTATCAGTCCTGATAATGTAGTTCTCTCTGGCGAGTCCGCAGGCGCCAATATAGTTCTGGCTATGATACGACATCTCGACGAGGATGGAAAGGGAGTCTTGCCACTGCCTCGAGCTTGTTTTCTCTGGAGCCCATGGGTGGACTTAGTTCCAAATCAACTTACGTTGGACGACCATCCAAATACCAAGACAGATTACATGAAAGGAGCAATTCTAGAATGGGGTGCTAACAGTTTCACACCTCCTGGAGGGGATAGAGGGAATCCATATATCTCCCCTCTCCGTCATCTGTTCAAGAGTCCCGTTCCATTGTTCATACAAACAGGAACTTCAGAGGTTCTATATGAGGACTATGTGAAATTTGCGAAAACGATAGGAGAGGCCGAGTTACATATTGAGTTCGTGGAAATCAAGGATGCGCCGCACGATACTTTGGTGCTGGTATAATCTTGGGATTTGCCAAAGAGGCTCAGGATGCGGCAGCAAAAGCGGCCAGGTTTTCAGAGAACGTAGGACTAAGCAGAGTCTGAGAATGTGGAAGCCTTTGCTTTCGAGACTACTGCGCGTCCATGAATATCTGAGGCTCTCCATAGTTCTTAGAGTATTTCTTGTCCAGCAAAATCTCGCGTGTTTTAGGGGCTCGACTCGCTTGTTCGTTAGTCATTGTGTGACATGGGAAAAACACTGAATTAGAAGTTTCTGTCGGCTATATTGGATTTAGACTGTAATTGAAGTCAAATTTACGCCCGACGAAGGAGTAGATCGTCAAATCATGTAGAAGCTCGAATTCTGGGAAAGAGAATATCGATGTCGTGATGAGAGCGAAATGGCGGGAGAGGTACAAATCCAGAGTCAACTTTTCGCATGACGTCAATCGAGACGTACCAAAAGACACTTTTGAATCTTTTGGGCTTTTCATGGCTCTCSAAGTAAGCTCTAGATGCGGTAACGATCGTGAGGTACTCTTTTACTGTACAACATACACATCATCCGACGAAAATAGGCTACTCCCTTTCTTCCATACTTGAGCATCCATCACCCGAAAACAATTCTGCGAGGGTGCAGTTACTCTGTAATATAACATAATCTATAAACATCGCTAAGACATAGTGATCTGCACCAGCGGAAATGGCGTTCGATATTAAGCTGCGAGCATCCCCTCGTCAGCAGAGAGAATACTGTCAATAGGCTCGCTTAAGCTGGATGCTTTTGAGAAATGCAATGCCCCACATAGATTGATGAAGAACACTCTTCTGGATATTGTCGGCACTTCGGAYGACAATATCAGCCACATCTGTGGGACTCATGGAATAGCGAGTTGAAATGATGAAAAGGGAGATAGATCCTTGATATTAGCGAAGCGCGGGTATTCGAACAAACGTTTCCTTCCGGTGCTGAAAAGTATCCTTTTTCAAAGTCAAATCCGACTTGTTTTTTAAGATGGAGTTGATCAGCCTTATTCTAGCATTGTTGCTCACTGCTGTACCGAGCAGCGCAGTAGTCAGATTCCACTGCTCCCAGCTAGTAACCCAACGTCTCGACCCTCTCGTAGACCCCGGTCTAGTCCCCTCATCTCACGTCCATCAAATCATCGGMGGAGTACACWCATCCCCTCCTCATCCACTAMKCCTCCTAATAACCTCTCTAGGATGCCTTCAACGCAACCATGGACCCCAAAACCGACCTRGCGGCCGCCTCCACTTGCACGTCATGTCAATTCGCAGACGACTTCTCAAACTACTGGACAGCGATTCTGTATTTTAAAGCTGCAAATGGGAGTTATAAGAGGGTTCAGCAGTTGGGGAATAACCAATTCGAGACCGCACGGGGAGGTATGACGCTTTATTATATGCAAGATGCGCTTTACGATTCGGAGCAGAAGAGTAAAGTTACTGCATTTCAGCCAGTAAGCCAATCGCTATCAATTCCTCCGCATGGAATTTCTAGGAGAAGGACGCTGACATAGGAATTCAGGGCTTCCGGATGTTCGTTGGCGACATCTACGCAAGGACAATGGCCGAAGCAGCTCGCTTCAGACAACTGACATATACATGCATGGACACCTGGACCGATCGCGAGCCCGAAACAATCGCATTCCCATCCCGTCGCTGTCCACAAGGAATCCTAACCTCCCTCCGCTTCCCCACCTGTTGGGATGGGAAGAATCTCGATAGTCCAGACCACATGGCTCACATGAGCTATCCCGAGAYAGGCACCTTCGAAAGCGGTGGTCCATGTCCTGCTAGCCACCCTGTGCGGACGTCACAGCTTATGGTCGAGGTGGTGTGGGATACGAAGCCATTTAATGATTTGGAGTGGCCGGCGGATGGGAGTAATCCGTTTGTGTGGTCGTTTGGTGATGCGACTGGTTATGCTAATCATGCTGATTATGTGTTTGGGTGGAAGGATGATAGTTTGCAGAGGATTTTGGATACGCCGTGTTATTTTACGACGAATTGTTCAGAGAGTGGTGCGAAGTTGCAGTCGGTTGAGGCTATGAATAAGTGCTCCCAGGAACCGATTGTTGACGAGGATATTGATGGGTGTAAGTATTGGCGTTGTCTCCYGGCAGTCTACTCAATAGTTGCCATATTTRATGGCTCTGGATATAAGCTAATCATGGATCTTCGAATATTTAGGGCTCGATGTTCTTCCTGGAGGTTTCCATGCCGAATACGCTCCCGTTGCGGTATAATTATGTTGAAGATTCCCGATAGGTCTCAAGCAGGAAAGGATTAACCATTTGTAAGAATCAAGTGCCTCTAGAATCTCGTTGTTATTAGCAGACTCACTTGTGCGTGCTCAGAAGGGAGACATTCGTCCACGGAGACCATAAATATTAGAACGACTTGACAGGTAGCACAGAATTTACTCAAGCAGATATGGACGCTTACTGCACCAACTGTTGTGATCTGGGGGGTACTTACCCGATTTGATCGATATTGGAATAACCAACATTCCACAACTTTTAACAACACCCRTATCCTTTGTGCTAGTAGATCAAATGCCAATACCATAAATTGTATGCCGTTGAAACAAACGGAAAAATGCAGCCCGCGCGGCAATCGAACCACTTGCAACACAGAGAAAGTAGGATAAATGACCACGATCAAAAGCGAAACTCCAAAAGACTAAGATATAGCAAGCATAACTTAACAGTCAAGGCAAAAAGGCGTTTAAAAATATACCATATCAGACCAAACTGAACTGTGAGGCGAAAAATCGACTCGCGGATTAACAGCAATACTGCGCTGGTCGGCAACTAGAAAAGACAATACAACGCAGCCCAGGTCCAAATATCTACTCGAGTGCCCTTCGACCTCCCTCTTTTACCACCATCACCAAATATGTCCAGCCAAAAAACAAAGTCCAAACCAACAGAACACAAGATCTATAGTCAAACCAATTTTCATKTTCTCTCAGCCATCTCACTCTYGCACGAASTTTGACCTCTAGCAAGTACAATTTSCTCGTCCAGCGGTTGATTTTATCGTGCCATGATTGTGTTTGGCAAGAAAAGAAATGTCACGGGGAAGCAGAAGAAATGCAGATGCGCTTTGACGCTGACGCTTGACGCTTGACGGGATTGGGAATGGTGGGGGTTATGTAAGCACGCTAAAAATTTGAGATGAAGTCGCGAAATTTTCGCGGCGAGATTTTGAGATAAACATCAACGATATTCTCACGACAACCGCTATACCGCACGAATCGATTCAACAGCCAATTGGTAGCATGCTTAAGCTTTGCACAATAGTGCTGCTGCTAGTATCATAATCACGATCACATCTAGCATGGATCTCTCAGCCGCTGACTCACGATGAGAAGCTCGCTGACAGAAGTCCTTTCTTTTCTCGATCTCATCTCCTTATTCTGTCCTGGACCATATCATCCGCGCTCATACCATTCGCACTATCGCGATCCAAACCACATATTGCCTACCTCCTGCGCCTCTTCATGGACTGGAGCGTCACTTATTTAAATATCGTTCGTGGGATAAAGAACCAACGGCCTAGACAGCCAGTCCCATCCACCCTGCTGGCGTTGACGAAGTGCGCCAGGAGGACTAATCAGGACATACACATGGATCAAAGGATGAGTAGAATGAATGGTTGAGTATGTAGATCGGTGGAATAGATTGTCGTAAGATGGAATGAGGGGGGTTCGCTGTGATGTTGAGATGGGAGACTCTGGCTGAGTGAGTTTGCTTGCACGGGCTAAGTTAACTAGATGCTACGATCGCGTCGATGCCAATCAAACAAGCATTCTTGATTCTTGACATTTCATTTAGATGCACTCAGATAGTTCTACCCCGATATGACCCAACCCTGACCTCACGTAACACCAGCCTTCAACAACAACAAACTCCAACAAGAAATCCGTCTTTAGAGTCTAGCGTGTTCAAAAAGCAACATCACAAAAGAACCTTCAAGTGAGAAAGGCATAGCCATCTAGCTTCATACGTTTCTAGCGGCAATCCTRGAGGTATTACTGCATATACTRGTGTGTAAGCTTTAGTATACAGTACAGTTGTGAAGACCAGAATATATTCATTCGCATCCGTGTCTAACCCACACACATATTTGAATCGAAGCGCGCCAATCTATGTAATGTCTTACCGCTACCCGTGCGTCACATAACTACACTATCCGTCCTTCCACATACGCCATCTATCGTAACACAAAGCCCATTCGCAAGGCGCCACGCCATCTTCTGCCGTCTATATATCTAGCCAAACATCGTTGACAATTCCTCATTCATACCCATCGCCCATTTCCCACCTCGCGAGCACCGCCTCTTCACCGCCCCCCCGGCGTCCAAGCAGGCGGGAAGAAACTCCKGAGAAAATTCCCTACTAATCTCCCCGTCCCATTCTTCTTGATCTGAATAGGATCGACATCGACACCGTCGTCCGCTTCCGCCACGGGTGGGTTTTCGGAAAGCACTATAATATRATCATCTGTTCAGTTCAATTCAGTCTTCATCCCCYAATCTCATGATCACGGAAAAAAAACTCACACTCCCTCTCCAGGACCCCCCAAACCCTCCTAACCACCCCATCGCCCTCAGCATCCAAACCGCTCTCCCTGCCCCCGGCAAGCGCCATCAGCGGATTAAACCCGCCCTCCCTCCCGGCCCTGCCCCCCTCCCTCCTCGAGCGATAGATATCATGAAAAAGCCGCTTGCACATCTCGAACGGATTCTCGTCAATAGCACCACACGCCCGACGACTCATCTCGCGCCTCATCCGACTATTCGCGCCCTCGCGTCGGATGTCACACACGACGAACGTATCGCTCGCGACCTGGAGGCCCTCCATGCAGAGACAGAGCACGAGGAAGGCGACGAAGGCGGGCGTCCAGCTGTCGCGGGTGCGGGTGCGCATGGTGCGCTCGAGGCCTTCGAGGACGTCGGTGGTTAGGTCCTGCGAGAGCTTGTGCATGGCGTATTTGATTTGGCGGTTGAGGAGGCGGGAGGAGAGGTATTCTTCGCGGGGCGCGCCGAAGGGTTCCATGCTTGGGTAGACTTTGGTGACGGATTCTTCGGTGAGGGTCGGGAAGGATTTGAGGAAGTAGTGGATTGAATGGAGCATTAGGGCTTGCCCGATCAGAAGTGTCTAGGGATTTGTTAGCTAGGGGTCGTTGGGTGGCATGGGGAGGCTACGCCGGTTGATTTGTAGAATTGCTGGGCTGCGGCTAGGATTGTGTATGGGATTCGTCCTCTGTCGTCGGCGGTTACTTGGGATGCGTAGTCTTCATTATCAATCATCTCCTCGATATGTGCTTTACACTTATCCTTCAAATCAGCCGTCGGGACATCCATCAGTCCAATTTGAGCGCTCGTTTGGTGTTTGGGCCATCGATCATGTGCCTCTCGATTTGTGGCCAGTCGGTGTTGRTATTGCAGCTCGTACGTCTTGGGCGCGAACTGGTGGACTATCAATCTCATGGGTTTGAAGCAGGCGCCGGTTTGGATGTCGACTTCTAGGACGACGTCGGTCCATCCGCTGGTGTGCTCTTTGATTAGTTCCTCGATTTTCCGCTTTTTGAAATGAGCGTGGAGATATTCTAGCAGATGATCAGTAGGATGCTGGAATGTGGATGGTATGTCATACCTGGGAAGAATACAGCGTCGTATTCTTTGAAGTGGGTCCGTAAACAGACTTGAGCTGCTCCTGGCGCGCATTGCTTTTTGCATCTGTCACAAGGTTGACCAATTGAACACTGTCGAGCATTTAGTACATTGTCCATGGCTCGTAGAGGATGACACGTACCGGAACCTTTTGGATCCAACAGTTCCAACAAGCAGTCATCCTCCTGATCTTTCGCGCCTTCTCTGCAGCATCCGGATCTAGTTTCCCCTTCCTGATTCCAGCTCTCTGACTCAGTTTCTCCTCCGGTTTGGTCATCAGCTGCAATCCACCTCTTTGAACAACAGAATGATGTTCCCATCCATGTTCAGTAGTCTTTCCTTTCCCCTTCGAAATAGTCTTCGGCCTTCTAATTCTAGTGTCGGCCTTCTTCGTGTTCGACTTACCCTCCGAATACTCAATAACGTTAAAAGAAGGCGCGGGAGCAGGAGTTATATGAATCTCCTGATCTTGCTCGATGATGGGAGCAGGCGAGGGAGCATATGAAATGAAACCTGGCTCGTAGTTGAGCTGCGGTGCATATGTTCTTGATGGACTCCGAGATGGCTGCATGTGAGTCCATGGTGCGTCCGAAGCATCACCTAACATAGAAGAAGTTCTAGAGTAGTTCATGACGCTCTGCGGACGGCTTGAGCGAACCGATGAGGCATGCATATGTGGGCCGTATTCCAGTGAGGCTTGGGCTACTGGACTGATACCACGAGGGCTTTGCGTAGCCTCAGGAGAATAACGCGTAAAGACAGGAGTAGATTCTACGAGACTTGTCAGATACTGAGGCATAATTTTCTCTCTGTCTCACTCGATGTGATACWACATACCGGGGCCTCCCATATTGAAGAGAATGGTTTTAGGATCATGTGGCATCCGATAGTTATCATCGTCGACGTCCATATCCACCGCGTGCTCAGTATAAGTCCATTCAGCTGCAGATCCTTGACTTGGAAGAGAATACCCCTGGTTCTCAGATCCCGCTGCTGAGTCCTGATTTGACCCGTAAGAGCCAGCTCTCTTGTGGACCATCACGTAGCTGCCGGTGGTTCCCGGCGTCGTCATTGTGATCTCGGGACCGATGTTGGAAATACTCGACGACGGCGTGTGTGAGCCATGTTTCTCGCTACTCGCTGGCAATGGTAGTGGCAGTGGCATCCCACGATATCCTCCTCCGTCGCCCAAGGCATCAGCTCCAGGTCCAGCTCCAGCTCCAGGACTAGCATTGACACCGGCTGGTCCCCAGAACATGTCTCGATGCTCACTTGCGTAGAAGGGATAGTCACCATCGAAGATCATCTCGCTCGCCACATACAGTTGGCTATGAGGTTGTGGGAGCTGACAAAGCCGAACAGCCTGCGATTGCATGTTCCAGTTCACCCGAGAGCTGGGTCTCCGTTGGCTGCTTGCACAAGACAAGTCCTTGCTTGGGATTGCTCCCAGCGTTAGAAGGTGGAGTGTGGTGGGCAAGTGACGGTTGGGGATTAAGCTCTCATTGCCTTGTYCCTTTGACGGACGGACGAGCACGCACACGCAAGGCTGCGGGATGGGACAACCACCTCGAGGCCCTTTGGATGCTTGTTACTGTATCTCGAAACGAGCAGTCCAATCAGGGGCACGACGGGCAACACAAGAGCGATGGAGACATAGGGGGGAGGGTAGTCGGTAAACGCAGCACAGTGCCAGTTCCAAGCGCCGACGACTGACTTCTCTTGTCGGGATAATGATCTGCTCTCCAGGCTCGGGTGATATTTGAAGAAGGATGAGGATTTCCACTTGGAGTCTATCTAGACCCTTTTTCAGCCTGGCCATGGCCCCATGGCGCATACAGGGGCTCTTCTGAATCCTGACAGCGTCTGCAGCTGGGATCAGTCAGGGCGACACACGCTGTAGTCGACTGTCGACCGCTGTCAAGCGCTCTTGTTTTGTCACCGAATGCACCGAGGCGCCCTGTTTCTGTGGGGTCCATCTGGGGTCCATCACCACCACGATGCCTTCATTGGTCAAGGACGGATTCTCACGCACAAGGACCCATGGACATGCGCACTTCCAAGCAGCCACATTTTGGGGTTGATGATTGTTCATGCATTTGCAGGCCTCTAGAATCCAACAGATCTCCAACAGCAGTCATCATCGCTAAACCAACGCTCGTTTCCTTTCTCGTCACCGTAACGGCGGATTTTCCATCTCAGATACTCCATAAGATCCAAGCAAATGTCAAAAAGCCCGCGCTCAACACCGAAGCTTCCAGCTTATCAAGTCATGCTACAGTACTCCCAGAATCAACCCGACAAGCCAGGCAACGTCCGTAAGAACCCCCCCGATGCATCGTTTCAACATACCGAAGTAGAGGCAATGAGATATGCTGAACTGGCGATAATTAATATAGGGACGGTGAATAATCCGGAATGCAAATTGCTACTGTGCGCGCGAACCGATAGCTGAAGTCTCTGCAAGGGCATTGCTCATTCATGATCACTTCTGTCAATCCTAGAACCCAAACAAACCAACTCCTGATGCCTGGCATCCCGCGCTTCACGATCCTTCTATCGATGAAAATCCATTGAGCAGGTATTTTGCCTGATAAGGATCCTCTTAGCCAAGTCTCGCATCCAGAAAGTGTCATTTGCTGAATTCATTCTCGTCTGGTTATCGTTCGCGCCACTGGTTGATAATCTCGGTATCCTGTCATGATCCGTCCGAAGTTCTGCGTAGACAAGAGAGGAGTGCTCCACATTGGTCCGTGGGAATAAGGACATCTCTCRGATTGGAGACAAGAAAATAGGACATAGATGGGGAAATTATTCCAGCTGTCCGCGGGTAGTACCAAAAYCTGTAAAATATGGGAGCACAACTGGCGGTGTAGAAGTCCAAAATWAAAAAAATGCTCTCACGTGCTGAAAATGGCTCCAGCACTAACTCTCACCTGAAAGCAACGCAACGGTCGTGTAATCACATAAAACTGAGGCTAGCGTCGATCAAGAGCGATAGCGGGTATTCGCGCTTCTCTCCTGGATCTGCTGCTCTGTGGTAACGTATAATCGGTCTAAATAAGACATCGCTTCGGCGTCTCGAAGGATTTTAGCGACTTGAATTCCTGCTGAAATTAATTGAAGTATGTTTCTGTCGTCCTTCAAGGGGCGTGATTGATGCTTGGCCGCATGCCGCATCTCCAAGGAATTTTCCAGAATGGTAATGAACTGTTTGATCTGGCCATTATACAGAACTCGCGCGGGTATACGTCTCTTTGTCGCGAGCCGCTTCAGCAGGTACACCCATTCGGTCCATTCGCGATCTTGAGGTCGTTCCACGGGTCGTAATTCGCCATTGGCCAAGGGTATGGGGAATTGATACTTGGCAACGAAATCAAATGCACACTGTGACAAACGATCATTGACTCTCGTGAGGATGCTATCCTGCTCGTGGACGACGAGGTTGGTTGGGAGATGTGGTAAATCTCTTTCCTGCTGCGCTATATACTCTGGCGGTGGTCGTTGAAGAAACTGATGTGGCCCGTCAAACTCATCTCTATTGGAAGGCCGCCTTTGTGAAGAATGCCCCTTCCCGTCAGATTTACCCTTGCTTCCCGCTCTACTTGAGGGTTCCAGCACGTAGTCCGTGGGGCTTGGAGACGTGACATATTCTTCCACATATGTTTCAGGTGAAATTCTTCCATACGTTGGGGTCTGGTTTGGGTACGGGCCATACCCGGGACCTGCAGATCCATACATGGCAGACGATGGTCCTGCATTGTATCCACTGGTAGTGTACATCGAATTGGACATGGAAAGAGAGGATCCGGCAACTATTGTTGACATCGGGCTATAACTCGAAGCTCCCACATCAGGTGCGTATCCGGCACTTCAATTTGGACCATTCAGTCTTTTTGYACCTCAATCACTGGAATTGATTGGCCTTACCTGGAGGTAGGGTAGTACGAGCTATCATAAGCCGTACGAGATGTATCGGGATACGTAGAACTGGGGTTGTGGTCAGCTTCTAGGCCTGGTCGCATTGGTGGAAGACAACAAACTCGCATACCTTCTCGAGACGTCCGGATTTCCGCTTCCGYTTCCACTTCCGCTGCGTCCGTAGGTGTTATACTCTGGCTGAACATGATGACTTCTTCTGGATGCCATTCTGTCGCACTCAATATTGGACCGTGGGGGTTGAGTATGTGAGAGATGCAAAGGGACAGCAAGACGAAAAGAAATCAAACGGTATTTTCTTCCTCTGGATCTCGGCGATGCAAATATCCTGTGGTGTCCAACGGATCTAGCCCTCATAAATATGGATCCTTTCCGGGATGTATAGAGTTTCCTGGAGCTCAAAGGCGGTGTAAAGGTCCGGCTGACCTAAGTTTTCTCAGTAACGTTGGAACAGGATGTCCTCGATCTTTATGCTTCCAMAGCGAGATCTGACGCCGCTAATATATAGACTTTGCCGCGAGACCACGGTCTCCCTTCCAAAGCTCTATCCAGCGGCGAGCKGTCGGGAAGCTGCACGTTTCGACGTTTGACAGCGCCGGCGGGCGAAAGAAGCGGAGATCTTGGGAGCCTGGGCCAGGGATGGTGATGACAATTCAAGAAATGGATGAACTGATGTGTTTTGAACGCGCTGCAGCAGAATTGCCACTGCTACTGAACCGGGCGCTTGAACATCAAGGTAACAAGAATCCGAAGCCAACGCGGCTGGCATGGTGTGTGTGATCTTCCTGATAAGACCATTCTGAGAAGATTGTTGTGCATTTGTGTGTCGGCTCCTGTGCTACTCGGCAGGTAACCCACGATAGCTTCACGCCAGGGACCTTCCTTTGAGCTTGCGTTGAAGTATCGGGACCTGGGGCCTGACGTGAAGTGGTGGTTGGTGGTGGTGGTTGATTGTGTGTTGTCAGGCATCATTGGGCCAAGTTACCTCGAAGTAGTGTGAAGGATTGTGAAGGAGGTGTCCCAAGGTGTCCCAAGATGTCCCATACAGGATCCAGAGGAAGCTCGGATTTATGCTCGGATTGGGATCCCAGGCCAGGTCCGTGTGCCGAGGCGAGGTGYACTTGTTCCTGTACGGAGTACGGAGGACCGCACCGTGACAACACAACGACGAGAGATATCGTGGCGCGTATACGGTACCGAAGAGTATTTTCTGGCATGAAGCTCACAGATGCTGATGATGCTGGCCGATGATGCTGATGATGCTGATGATGCTAATGATGCTCATGATGCTGATGAATCTGGCGATTGGGTTGCCGCTGGGCCGCCACAGGGAGAATTCGTATTCGAGCAGTTCTGCCCAACTGGTCACGCCTGTCACCGCCAGCTGCATTAATACCCATTTCGCCAATCGATCCCACTCCAGCTGGGCGTGGGCAGCCGTCGGAGAACAAAGGATGATGACGATATCAGAAGTCTGTTATGGGTATGGTTATGGATCCGGGAATGTACGCGAATAAGAAATTGAGATGGAGATTGAGATTGATGCGAGATGCACGATGATGATGATCTGATGATTGTTGTCGCCTGGTCAGGTTCGAAGGCATCGACGCTTAGATGCTTCACTTTGTACTTTGTACGTCTTGTGCAGGTGACGTATCTCACCCCCCTCTACCTAGGTAAGTAACATACGCATAGGTATTCACTAATTCATATAGTCATATAGTCATATAGTCATATAGCATACACACTACTTCAACGTGTCTGAAAGTCTGAAAGTTGAAAGTTACGAGGCAAGCACGCCAAGATGACTGCCCAACGGCAACATGCGGGTGGATAGCCAGGCCAAGGGACAACCCTATTTCGACGACGCCCAGGTTTGCTCTGCTTTGCTTTGCCCTACGAAAAAGGATTGTATCCTCTCCCCTTAAATCTGCTTTCGCAACACAATTATTGTTAATGTTGTATGCATGCACCTGAAGAACTTCCGTCCTTTGCATGTCGCCGAGTAAACGCCACAATCCCCAGAGTGACAGAAGGCAAACTTGAGTTGATTGTGCGCGACCAACGACAGCAGAATTGTTTCACTAATCACTTAATAATCCGCCCTTGACCTCTCCGGTCAGTAACTTAATTCTGCCAGGCTACTACGCTTCAGCGGCGGACGTGCTGGAAGCGATGAAGGTTTCGCCCACCCTCGAGGAGAGTCCCAGCTGTCTCTTCGAACTCTCCAGCATCTTCTACCGCACCACCTTAACTAGACCTCCGAACGACCCGAACCAAGTGAATAAGATCGGCAAGATGGATGTTCTTCTGGCAAATTAACCTATCTTGGCACCTCATCTATAATCCTAGAATACGCAGACTTCCGCCCGAGAGTTGCTAAACTAGGAAGCACTTGTAGAGTCGATAGTTGACCCTCTAGTCTGGCAAAGTGCTATTTCAGTGAAACTGGCAACATATACCCTATGAGATGTATAGGCAGGAGTGAATAGAACAAATACTGCAAGCAGAACTTAGTKWAATGCCGTTGCTTCGTCCYYGAGCCGCAGGAATTGCCAYGCGMTTTCCAATTGCYGCTATTAGWMGTGACATAAAAGAACACGGCTAGATCGAATGCTAGTTTCTTTAATTAGCGAGAATCAAATTGTGACTTTGGCTTGTAGCTGACCTGTATAAGATAATTTTGACCTAAGCGAGCAGTGGGAATCCAATAAGCCTTCAGCCTCATACCTGTACSCACGTCGGCTCAGAGCCGCAATGACCCGATCGCGCGGAGACTGATATGGTGAGTTACGGATCAACAAAGTCCAGATGACCGTCTTTCGCAGTCGTAATGATGAGGATAGTGTRGCCATTKTGAAAGTAAAGTGGAAACCAATTATCCCTCAGGACAAGACTTGTCGATTGTAAATGGACAATCTTATCGCCATGTTTAATGGACAGTGTCGAAAGTCAAAAGCTTGGGGTGGCTCGAGAAGTTCCAAGGCTAGACCTCAAAAAAGACAAAAAAAACAAGCAYGTTGAACAAGCATTCAGACTAGATATGGGTTGTTATTCATCATCTCAAAAACCCCAATGCAGCTACGACCAACGCATCGACACCTGTGGTCATTGTAGGCTGAATCATGGGTGCGAAATAAGCGGAGTGATTGATGGGAATGTCGCTCAATGTACCCTTCTCTTTTGCCTTCTTCAACTTTTCGGGATCCACTCCTCCAAAATTCCAATAGGTATAAGGCACCCCTCTACCGCCAGTCTTGTTTGGTGCCTCAGTTGCTAGAATGCTGAAATCTTCCGATCCACCTAGCGGTGAAGAATCTGGATCGTGCTTCTCTCCGAAGTGATTGGTGAAGGACTCGGCAACAATATTTGTGACGGTTGCGTCGTTTATTGTGAAAGGAAATGAACTCGTAGCCTCCCACAGTGGCTCTTTAGTGGAGCCACTAGCATCACACTCGGCCTTAACAATTCTTTTGATAGCTGCCAAAACCATCAATCTCGTTTCCGGGGTGTTGGTTCGTACATTGATCTTAATCGTAGCCTCACTAGATATGATGTTCTCAGTCATACCAGATTGAACGCTGCCAACCGTGATGACGGCAGCCTCTCGCGGATTGACTTCCCTCGACACCACCGTTTGCAATCGGACTATGATATGTGCAGCCATCACGACAGGGTCTATAGTCATATGAGGCTGACTTGCATGTCCTCCTCTCCCGTACACAGTAACACGAAAGCTATCGGCCGCAGACGCGAAACTTCCCACTCGGGTGCCGACTGTCCCAGAAGCAAGAGGCATGACATGCTGACCGAGGACGGCATCTGGGGGAGGACAATTGTGCTTTTTCGAATCGTATAAACCATCGGCAATCATTGCTTTCGCACCTCCAGCTCGCTCTTCATTTGGTTGAAACAAGATGACCAACGTCCCTTTCCAATGCTTCTGTGAAGTATGTAGTGTTTCTGCCGCTGCCAACATACAGGTGATGTGCATATCATGACCACATGCATGCATTACAGCGTAGTCATTCCCATCTTCCACGTCGACCTCTCGCTTTGTGCTCGCATACGGTAGACCAGTTAATTCTTTGACCGGAAGAGCATCGGTGTCGGCGCGTAACAGTATCGTCTTTCCCTGCCCATTCTCCAATATGCCAATCAGCCCAGTGCCRCCAATCTTTGTCCGGACGTCGAAACCCTCCAGAGCGCGGAGATGATTGGCAGCTGTTTCTGCGGCAAGGTGTTCTTGGAGAGATAAACCTGGATTCTGGTGCAAATGTTTGTAGATGTCCTCGTAGGGTTTGAGGTCTGGTCTGAAGCTCGACAGAATCGTGGATATGTCCATTGCGGGGTTCCAAATAGCTGTCGAGGAAAGCGATTATCTGCGTAACCCTCCTGCAATTGATTCCAGAACCGTCCGGTCTTCAATTTTGATTTATGTCTGTCGAGAGCTTTGCAGAAACACGATGAATTGGGGTTCAGCCCGCATGATGACATGCTTTTGCCCGAACAKAACGAGTAAGTGGGAGTAGACTTCAACCAAAGACTAGCGTTGGCACCCGCAGCWGTACCCTGTCCTAGTATCCACGATCTATGAGCTGAAGGTYRMATTGTAAACCCTACTCAAGGAAGAAGTTCAAGAGTGACTTACTGTATAGAGTAACATGAAGTAAAAATGAGTTTCTATTATTAAAGTACGATACTTGAGAAGAGCTATCAGAAGTTGACTTGCCAGTATTCTGGTGGGGTAGACCGCAATGATCGGAGAAATAGCTTTTCCGTTACCGGGTTTTCCATATTGTCTAAACCTCCTTTGCCATACAATTCTGCTCTACTTCTACTTCTTCGACAACGTGCTTGTGCTTGTTTATTTGCGTTATTCTGCAATTGATGGAGCCGCTTGATCTTTTCGCAATACACGGACGGTGGAGGAGCTGTATCGACGCAGGTATGGGTGTGTAATGAGGGAGAGGCTGCATCCGCCCGAGATATCCAACCGGTTTCCACGTCGATATACGAATACTGTAGACCAGCGCCGGGCGACAGAGGGGCTGTGTGAGGGGAATGGCTTCAAAGGAGATGCTACTTCAACAACTTATGCTCTCACTGTGGGGTTCTCTAATGTTGCTCCCGTGAGCAGGAGACTTTTCTTTCTACTGCACCATCTCCTACTATGTGGTACCTCTCTCTGACTATGGTCTATACGCAACATTTGAGGCTYAATGAAGSTTCATAATTATGGAAACTATAACATACACTCTTCACAAACACCTGTCCCCTTACACTATCTAGTTAAAATCACATATCGCAAGGACCCTCATTCTAAACGTCACAAGGAATATGTAATATCACACGTGAAAAAACCAATTATATTCAAAGCTCACTCGTACCGCTTCAGTATGTCTCGCTAGCTTGTAATAGGCGAACCTTCTGACGAATATAATACACTGTTCTATAATCCTCGACTTCTGTTCCCCGCCACGCCCTCAATTCTAGTAACTCCTGCATACTCTTCGGTCCGAGGCCTCTTTGTTGGGATGTTACGACCCGTGACTATCCCTTAATCCAACACTCTTCCAGCAACTGCGGCTTGGCTGGAGTCCTTAGTGACCGTCTTCTTCAATTGGCGACCCATCTGGATTTCACCAAGTAAAGCAGCTGGTCGGGGAGCCGCGACTCCTGGAGGTGCACTGACAGGAGGAGGTGGAGGTGGTGGTGGCGCTGGGGCTCCAAAGATTGGTGGCGGTGGAGGAGCACCACCCGTGGGCATAGGAGGTGGAGGAGGGGCGCCTCCAGTTGGCATCGGGGGAGGTGCCGCAAGGGAGTCTTTTGCTGGTGCAGGACTTGTTGGCGTAGACCCTGGACCAGTTCCAGCGGCCGAAAGAGGTCTTGGAGGACCCATAGTACCAAACAAGATGGAAGCGAGATGGCGTGCGTTACCTGCTCCAGGTCCTTCTTCGTCTGAAGAATCATCTTCTTTGTCGGAGCCGACAACAGACCAGTCGTCTTCCTCTGGACGGGCACGGTTTCTAGCGCCAGTTGGCTGGGTAATGATCGGGTCCGGCGCCTTGGGTGTCTCTTGAGATGGTAGACGATGAAAGGGGTTATTGGACTGTGCTGCAGTGTTTTCAGGCCCACTTTGTGCCAATTTCTTGAGGAAAGGGTTTTTTGTTTCCGCATCAGCTGGGGGGCTAGCTGCTGGAACAGCTATTGTAACTGCAGCGGGAGGGATCGGGGGAACAGCTGCTGGTGCAGGAGGTGGCGGCGGTGACAGCTCCTTTCGCTCGAGCTCCTGGCTACCTTGYGTTGGTGTYGATGCTTGCGGAGTGGCCTGTTGAGGTCCATCGTCATCATCAGACGATGATGAATCG
This sequence comes from Chaetoscypha palmicola, assembly GCA_003988945.1. Lineage (NCBI taxonomy): Eukaryota > Fungi > Ascomycota > Leotiomycetes > Helotiales > Helotiaceae > Chaetoscypha > Chaetoscypha palmicola. The sequence goes on along the minus strand of QYAH01000275.1, from coordinate 23,655 downwards.
TCATCGTCCAAGGCTTCTAGCTGTCGTTGTAGCTCCCTCTCGCGAGCCTGTGCAGCTTCAATTTCGGCTCGTTGAGCAGCAAGTCTAGCATCTCTTTCCTTGCCTTCTTTCTCAGCAGCCTTCTTCTTGCGCTTGGCCTCCTCTTTATTTATCTTCTTGGCCCTCAATGCCTCTTCGAGAGCCTTTGCTTTCGAGTCGGCCGCTTCGCGGGCCGCGGCGAATTCTTGCTCTTGTCGTGCAGCATCGTCCCTGTTGCGATTAGTATCATCGTATCATGAGGTGAGAATCATTTACTTACTCGAGGCCTTGAGTGGCAATGAGCTGTGCCTTCTGCTCCTCTAGGACGCGTTGCTCTTCTTCAGCTCTGCGCTCACTCGCATCGCTCTTGGCAGCTTTTCGAGAAGGTGGTGGGGGAGGTTTCTTCGAGCCTCTTGGCTCTGGAGCAGCTGGAGCWGATGGCGTTGGTGCTGGCGCAATACCCTGCTCTTCATTAATTCGGGCCTGTCGTTCAGCCTCGCGCCGATTATCCTCCTCCTCTGCTTGACGGACTTTSGCAGCTCTTTCATTCTTCTCCCGTTCCACTCTTTGCTGTGTAGATTCACCCCCAGATTTGCTAGGCGCTTTGATACCAAGAGCCGCGAGTCTTTCGGCCATACGCTGTTCGGCTTGCTGTTTGATATATGCGGCTCGATCTTCGGGAGTCTTGTGCTGGTTGTACGTACCTCCCGCAGCTGGTGTTGCAGCAGCAGGTTTTGCGGCTGGAGTCTCTCTCACGGCGCTCGACGAACTATCATATCGAGAGGGCTCTGGGCGAGACGTATCCCGGGCAGGGCGCCGATCCTCCCTCCTGACCTTAGCCGATCGGCTAGATCTTTGCAAATCGAATATAAACTCCTTCACCTCATCCTCAACACCAAGACCATCTTCCCACCTGCGTTTCTCATGCTCGTTCGTAGAGCTTTGAGCACCTTCRTTGAGACTGTCTTCCAAGCTACGAGAGTATTCGCGAACACCTTCTTCGACTTGCTTGACCATACTCTCATTCTGCTCTCTCTCTGTTCTGATCTTGTGATTTTCTTCTTCAAGACGTTTCGGGGCGTCAAAGTCCTCGCCACTGCTTTCAATCTTCTTCCCAGTGAGCGCAGCAGTACGCTGTTGCATCATAGCTTTCGCCCTGGCCTTGAGTCTGTCTGACTCAGTCACTGCGCCCCCTGGGCCGGTACCTACCATCGTTGATGCACTRCCTGGGTGGGCTTTGGCATCTTTGAGGCGGAACAATTCCAATTTTGCTTCAGCAATGCTTCTTTCTGTCCGTCGCACTTGTGACGCAACTTCAGGAAGCTTGTCTGTGAGGTTTTGTAATTGACGCTTCAAGGCTCGACGTTCTGCACCGGAATCAACGCTGCGCAGAGAWGAATCTGGATGACTATCAATGTCCTCTTGAATTCGACGAATTCGRTGATAGAGATCGTCGGCCTCGCGCCGATCTCGTCGGTCAAGAGCGTCGTCCTCATCAGCGGCGTTTTCATCCTTGAAATCAATAGCGTCCAGAAGAACCTGTTTCTCGCGAATCCTCTTCTTCAATTGCTCTAGCGAAATGTCATCGGTAGAGGTTACGGAGGAAGGAGAACCTGGACGTGGTGATCCCGAGCCTCCCAACCTACGTCGAGCACTAGACTTGTAGCCTACATCGTCGTCGTTGTTTTTAAAGACAGTGGCATCCTTGCGTCCTCCTCTAGCATTTCCGGAGTCGCCTCTGAAAGAATGGTTCTTGAGATAACTAACTCCCGTCTTCTGAGGAAGAAGACTAGCACCGGAATCCTTACGGAAGTTGGATTCCTGATGCAGTAAATTCTTGACAGCCCCGATTGAGTCGTTGAAATTGCGAGTTGATGGTGGAACAAGCTCTGGTGGTAGTTGAGCGGGTAGAGGATAATTATTAAGCTTCCGGTAAATTAGATGCATTGCAACCGCGAATTCATCCATATTGAGTCTGCCCTTATTGCCATGGTCTGCTAGTGTCCATACTTGCTCCATATCTGACTTGGCAAGCCCACTTTGTCCAAATACCTCGATAGCAACGTCGCCGCCGATGAAGCCCTTATTAAAGCCATCCCAAGCCTTGAAGATAGCATCATATCTTTGCTTCTCGTCTTTGGTAACTGCCCATGGAATTACWGCATTTCCAGCAAGTCCAGACGTGGTGAAGGAACCTTGTTCTCGGCCTTGCTGGGGCATCATTCTTGACTGTAGTAGATCGATATTTGGTAGACCAGTCGCCGGAGCGTTTACTAGGCCCCATTGTCCTGGCCGGCCAGTAGGCTGAGTGTTCAATGGTGCTACCATTCCACCACCCATTCCAGTCTGTGCAGGGGAAAGGCCTTGGTTTGGACTAAGGCCAGTCGGCATTGGTGGCATTGGAGGTCTTGGACCAGAGTAACCGATTGCAGAAGGATTTTGTAAGTTTTGGAATCCGGTGGGGTTTGGTTGCATGCCGCCTGGCTGGCTTTGATTGAAGCCTGTTTGCATTGGCTGTTGGAAACCACCCTGTCCTTGAAATCCTTGATTGTAGTTGTTCTGTCCTGGAAACCCGGTCATTTGAGCGGTCAATAGGGCTGAGTTCGAAGGCATAGGCTGCGGTTGCTGAATAGTAGGAGGTGATGAGACCCGAGCGTTGAAATTTGGCGCATTTGATGTTGGGGCAGGCTCAGGAGCGTCATCCACCACACCAAAACTTATGATATCCACCATACTTGACACCTCGTTTTTGATATTATCAGGGAGGACAGGAGGAAGAGTTTTGCCGATCAATGCCAGATTGCAAAGGTACATAGCGAGAGCGAACTCAGGAAACAGTAGCTGTCCTGATCTCGTAGTATCTGCCAGAGACCTAAAGCCCACATCAGTATTTTGCGCCAAGTGTGCTGAATCTRCCAAACTTACCAGATCTGAGACAGGGAGTTGCCGTCAAGCTTAGATCTCAACAGCAGGTCCCGCGACTTGTCACCAGAAAGGGTCTGCCCATCTCCCACCGCCGATTTGAACAAAGTCTCGAATCTCGCCTGATCCTGCGCCGTGATGAATGATAGCCTGATATTTGGAATCTTCGTACCGGGCTTTGGTTTGGATGTTCGACGTCCTCGCGGAGGAGTTGCAGCTGGGGTTKTTCGAAAGCTGTCAGCCATCTGGGAGAAACCGGTTGGTTGGGGTTGCTGCGTTGGAGCTGATGCCGACGGCTGGGAGGGTGGTTGACCTTGGTTCTGGAATTGCTGTGGAATCTGCGGCATTGGAGGAGCTCCAGTTTGGAAGCTTTGTTGGGGTTGGGCATTTCCAAATGGCGATTGATTCTGCTGACCAGGAAAGCCCGTCTGCTGCGGTTGCAACTGCTGCTGAGATTGGAAACCCGTCTGCTGATTTTGCATCGGATAGCCCGTATACTGCTGTTGCATTGGAGCTTGGCCATAACCTGTAGGATTGGAGCTCAGAAAGCCTGGTTGCTGCTGCTGCTGTTGCTGCTGTTGCTGCTGGCCAGGCTGTTGGTAAGAGGTGAAATKCTGGGGGCCGCCAGGTCGACCACTCTGGCCTCCTAGGAAGGAGTTTGAGCCCGAATACATGGCAGAGTCGATGTATCGACAAAACGGCGATTGGGAAAGATGATATTAAGTTGAAGGTTGAAATGATACTGTACAGTAAGGTGCTCGTGGTTGTCGACGCTCGGATGTTCGCGACTCGCGCTTGAGAGGCGGCAAATGACGACGCTTGAAGGCAGGGCACAGTAAGCAACTCTATACAACCAAGACACTCGACAGCCTGAGGCGGGTATCGTTATGCCATGTAGTATGAGGAAACGTCCTCTACTTTATTTTTCACTTGGTCTCAAGCTCAAATATTCACGCTATTGAAGCGAAATTCGCCCCATATTCATATCATTTGCTAGAATCTAAATCTATCATCGCTTTTAGAGGTATCGCCGAATTGGGTGACCGGGAGCCTCATATCTCCATGTGCATCACGCGGCACCCCTCGACAGTTCGTATACTCATATAAACAACTCCAATCGTGATACATACAAGTACAAGACATTGCTAGCCGCTCTTTCAGTGTCCTAGCAATTGAATGCGCAGACCACTAGTATTGCGATCTCATCGCGCAACTCGCGACCTGCGCAATCCCATCTTTCAGCCAGCAACGATTGCCCGGCTCCGTTTGAGTCCTTTATGCAACGTTCTTCGGAAACAGAGCTTTGGACAGAGACTTGCTGGTAGCAAGAGCGGAAGAAAGTCCAAATTGAGAGGCAATTCCTTCGATTCTGTGAGTTGAGTTGATGTTCTTAACGAGGACAATTTGATAGCAAGTGGCGGAACCTTGACGAGCAACAATAGTAGAGTAAGCCAAGAAGTATGTCCAGACCTAATGATACCGTTAGAGATGCGTCGGCAGCACAGCATCGAGGTCAAAACTTACTCTGTACCATCTTTCCCCGTACTTAGCCTTGACTTTCTCGCCGTTGGCCATCCAGTTCCTGTACCACCTCCAGAGAGTTGCTGAATAGTGAACRCCAATTGTGTCAATACCCTTGATTTCCCAGCCGGCACTCTCGCAGGCGTTGACATAATTGTTCAGTGGAGTTGAGGCATCCGCGCCAGGGAAGATATATTTGTTCATGAACAAGCCCCACGTCAGATCTTCATACTGCCAGGATTTTCTCAGTCCAGCAACTTGGAGAAAGAAGACTCCGTCATCATCCATCATATCGTTACACTGTCTCAAGAAACTTTCTAGCTTTCGAATACCGACATGCTCAGCCATTTCGAGGCAGGTGATCTTGTTGTATTTTCCTTCTGGAACTGGGATATCGCGGTAATCCATGCAAAGAATCTTGCTCTGCTCCTCSGAGATTCCAGCCTTGCGTAGACCATTATTTCCCCATGCTGTTTGATTGCGACCAAGAGTGATACCAGTGGCGCTTGCGCCATAGTTGACACTAGCAAATTTGGCRAGCGTTCCCCAGCCGCATCCAATATCCAACAAGCGCTCGCCCTCCTTGAGACCAATCTTCTCGCAAACAATCGCGAGTTTATTATCCTGTAATTGTTCGAGAGATTCTTCTTGGGTAATATCGGAGATGACGCCGGAAGTGTAGATCATACGTGGCCCAAGGAACCAGCTGTAGAAATCATCGCCGCGATCATAATGGTCACGAACTTGCTCCTCGTCTATATATGAAAGTCAGTGWAATTCCYCAGTMAATCTGAGATTTGGCATACCCTGGGATCTACTGTGCATAATGACTTCAGGAGCAAAAGTAAAGAAGACGAATTTGAATAAGCTCAGGGTGAAACGGAAATTTGCCCAGTCGTGTCTGTATTCCATGACCTCTAAGCAGTCTCCATTGAAGTCAACGAGTCCATCGAAGTAGAGCTCATGGAAGGTTTCCATGGGAATCTTATTCCTTCCACTGTATTTCGCCTTGTCCGCCTCATTCTTGAAGGTAAGGTAGTGTTCGATGGGGCGACCTGGTAGATTGACTTTCTCGTTCTTGCGAGGACTAAAGGATGAGGCGAGATACCAGAACGAGATCAGGATTGGCACACTGGTGAAGAGACCAAAAAAGATACTGGTCTTCAATCCACCACCAACTTTCCATGCAAAATAGGTAGGGACACCGAATATGAGGGAGAAGAGGGCGATGTTGGAGAAGTGGTCGCTGCTAGATCCATCTGCGGGAAGAGGAGCATTCTTGATTGCAGGATACTATTGGATATTAGCACGAGTTCAATTTAATTCCCGGTCTGCAATTGAGGTAACAAATACAATATCAACGAAGTTTCGCAAGGGAAGGAGAATAACTTACAGAAGTAGTCTTCACACCACATTCTTCGAATTTCTCGAATGATGGTGTGGGGGCTCTTGGGGTCTCGATGAACTCAAACTCGCTTTCGGAGCCATTGGCACTCTGAGCTTTGGACGACATGATTCCGTTCTCCTCAATTGAATATCAATGAGGATGTGAGCGGATATCTCGATGACTTAAGGAGATCCCGCTACTTACCCAGAAGTCGAGTTTTGTTTCACTATTTGGTCCAAGCTTAGGCGGTGTACAGTGCAAGCTTGGGCCAGATGCGTATCGGCAGGGGTCTACGCACATCCCTGCCTCAACGTCCGAAAGGGGCAAAAAAGTGCGACAAAGCGGCATCATTTGCGATCGTCTTTGCAGAGCATCTTCTCATTTAAGCATGCCGCTTTGTCACGACCCGAGAACCCTACACCAGCACGTGACCAGTAGGAGTCCAACATAAGAACACCTGCATAACACTGCCCGAAGTAAGTGATATGTTTTTACACTATCTTCCATCTGTCTATTGCTCTATACTATAAAGAATGCTACATTGTTGAACCCGTATTTCATGCAGGAGAAAAGCCCGAGAAGCTAGTTTTTAATGGCAGCGAAAGCGTATCCCTTTCTGAATCGTACTTGAGCAGCTTTATGCCTTGAAGCACCTACAAATTAAGACTATTCGAGATACTCGACTACTACTCTGGATCAGGAGAACAGAAGTACTTACTTAGTACATCGATTGGCTGTCGTTTTAATACATATGGTATCTCTATCCTAATCCTCTTCCGCTCTTCCGACACATACACTTCTGATCAGCTGCGATAGAGTACTTTATCTAAACACCTCATATGTACAGACATTTATGGCTTAGATTCTTTCTTATCAACGAATCGACTATGAAAGACTGCGTCGCATAGTGGAATGCTAAATCGCTGTCTGTATCATGAAAGAGGGCGGCGGGATCAATCAAAGGTCGACCGATATGTCCCGCCTGTCTGATATCAAAGGTGCCTTCCAATGTCAAGCAAGTTGGAAGATTAAAAACTCAGTCGGGCAGATCGCTGATGCATATATTGTTGATATATACTAAAGACCAGATCGCAGAAAGCAAATCACGCAACTCTTCTACATCCTACTTCAACAACATCCACCAACATGATTCCCCTCCCACCACTTCCTCCACTCTACAGCTTTACACTCTCCATCATCCAAACAAAGGTCAACTCCCAAGCCCTCCGTCTCACCCACTACTTTCTCGATCCAAGCAGCAGCCCGTTCCCAGTTCAAGCAATGTCCCGTGACGCTTGAGACCCTCACTTCCTTTTCGGTCCTGCACTCAATACAAGAATAAAGTATCAAAAACGCATGAATCATATGATGCAACAGCAATCCCCAATACTTTTCCATCCTAGCGACCGCTTCTCCTGGTGGTGCATAGGCGAATATTTGAACGCGGTTGTTTCCCATCCACACTGTGGCTGCGTTTCTGACGAGAGAAGGAGCAGAGGTTGTGGAATTAGGATAGACGGGAGGATAGAAGGGGGTGTTGGTATGAGAGACATGGGCGCTGAGAGCGCTATTGAAGAATAGGTCGTCGAAGAGGGAAAAAGAGTTGGTTAGTAGGAAGTCGGCTGGATCGGTTGTTTGAGCGGTTACGAGACGACGAAGGGTGTRGTAGGCACTTCTTTGTCGCCAGTTCATGTCTGCGGGTTTGCAAGTTGCATTCCGGATTAGGAGATCGACGAGGTCGTCAGCTAGATGGCCAAAGAGACCGAGTTGGCTTGTGGGATGATGTTCTGGATGCTCTTGCATGTTTGTTGGAGTTTATGGTGTGTGGATGGGAGAAACACTCGTTGTATATGACTGCACGGCAGAGTTTAAACCTATCTTTTATTTGATTGATGACTAATTTTGTTTTCTTTGAGGTAAAGTGAGTCAACATGCGAATGGGACAAAGAATGGCATTGTTTGACTACTTAGTCATGAATCACAAGCATAGATGAAGTCTTTCACAAGACTCCTATTGTCTGTGGCTTGTTTGCCCAACCTCAATGTGAAGGTGGAAACTCTTTGTCTAATTCGTCATCAGGGACATAAAGAATATCTCGACTGGTCTGCGATATCGTGTTTCTATCTGCGGCCGCCTTGTTCTACTAACCGCGAGCGAGGTTCGGCCCGAGAGAACCGAGCTCGGCTCTGACCCCTATCTTTTTGGCGATGCTAGTAGCGAGGGAAAAAAACATAGCGTTGGCTGTCACTTTGATGGGCTAAACCTCTTGATCTATGGTTTGGCGTGAATAGTAGAAAGCACATGAATTTTTAGATAAACCTGTAGGAGGGTAGAAAAATCACTTGGCTGTCAAGAAATGAAACCAKAATAGTGGGGCTTCTGATCGACTCAGAACGATCCATATTAAAGTTTCCGCAAATCAGTAAAAGTCTGCTCAACGCACAACACAAGGCTTATTAAAGCAGCGATTATCTGCATTATAACACTACTTTCCGTGTTTCTATAGAAGAAGGCTTGTTTGGGAAATAGGGAGAGGTACCTATTTTCTGAAGATGGTTTAATTCGCTTGACGTCAGGATTATCTTAGGGGTGAGTTTTGAGCGGATCTCGTGGTTTGAAGCTACACATGATCACCTTAGGAGCTGGCATTTGAGATGGATTTACTCCACTGTAAACATGTATTCTTGAAGCTGGGTTTTCATACAAAGGCGTCTGGGAACTCTAGTGATTGTTGATTGCTTTTAACAAACATGACTTTCGCTAGAATACTTCGTTTAGTCTTTATGATCTTGTAATATTGTCTGATCTGAAATTACCATACTAGGAGTTCTGTTAATAACTCCAGACCCTTTTCGCATTTGTTTCATTGCCTGTAACATGGCTTCTGAGATTAGCTTGAAGGCTTTTCTCGGAAGTCGCGTTGAAGTATACGTGATTATACTGCTTGCTACTTTCACAAAGTGCTCTTTATAAATAGACGAACTTTACCTAGGGGCGTTAAGATGCTTCTGATTTCGCTCGTCACTCAGAACTGCCAAATCCATAATGAGAGATCCTGCAATTCTAGATCCCGATCATCTATATATATATATATATATATATATACAGATAGAAAAGATAATACAATTCAACGCGTGCCCTCTGAATTGAGGTCAAATAATTCCTCTTTCACAGCCAGGCGTAGCTTTTGACGAGTCACTTGATAAGTCTATAGCTCTCCTTCTACTAAAATTGTTCTACTATCTTTCTTTTGCCAATTTCTCCCGCTACTGTCTATAGTGTGATTCTTTGAAATGTTTCCATAATCCTTGTATCCCTTTCTTTTCTAGCCTGAGTCAAAGCTAGGTCGCGGGCTTGTGATGCGGTATTAGATTTCAGCTACGTAGTTAGGAGGTACYTCTGTTCATTACCCAACTTTCTTTTTAGAAATGATTTCCCTCGCACTCTGGATTCATATAAGTAGTTGGTTCAATACCGGTGACCAGAAAAATGTATGTATCATTATACACAGATTCTTTCTCCTGGGTACTATGTGTAGTTACACACGTGAAATGGTTTACTCATGTATCCTTTGCTGTGTAGAACACTCCAAGTACAAAATATATTTGTAAGAGGGATGATACGATTGGATATTGAGTGGTGTTTTTGTTTGTCTTCTAGCAACTAAATTCTTTGCTCTCACGACTGCAAACTCTCCCATGAATCAATTCTCTAATTTGAACCAAATTATTCCATGCTTTGGCTCAACTGTAATCCCACGGCTCTTCATGAACCTCCATCAGCTCCAAAATATCCAACTCCGGCGATTCAAATTCGTCTGAATCCATCCCCTCACTCCGAGACCCATCCGGATCATCACTGTTGTGAGCGTATTCCTCATGCTCCTCTTCTTCAGGCCGCCTATACACCATGGGTCCCTCAGGTGGGTAGATGGCGGGGTCTTTGTCGTACCAACACTCGAATAGGATAGGATAATCCATGTGGTCCAGCGGGTCTGTGTCATTGAAATGTTCGCGGGCTCTTARTGCCATCTCGTAAACATCGCGGTCATTCATTGGATAGATTCCCGATTCAGCGCCATTCAAGTGTAGTCCATGACTGTCAGTCAAGATTTTAATTTCGATTTTAACGTCCCAACGACGTGGTACCCACCAGCAATTCTCATCGATGTCAAGGATGCTGTGTTGATCTCGAAAGTTAAGCATGTCATAGTGCCTTTTCATTTGTTGTGATCCTAGGGGAAGAAAGATCTCTGACAAAGTTGACAGCTTTAACATCTCATTACTTGTGAGAAGTCTTTCCATCTCGTCACWATTGCTGCTTAGATCTCGATTGCTGTGTGAGCCATATCTGATATCCTCTGGGCATCTGACCAAAGTAACGGTTTCAAGGCTGTGGCATTGTCTCATAACATTTTGCCTGATTCTGATATGGGTTTGATTCCAGTCGAGCGTATACGGGATGGCCAAATGTTTAAAACCCTTTAGAAACAACGCCACATCGCCGAACGTGGCCAGTTTGGGCGTAAGCCACATTTTGGGACCAGCGCAGAGAAGTAGCGTATCCTTCTCGAGATTTACAAGTATCGGTGAGTCATGGTACTCATCGTACTTGAGTGTCGGATGTCTTCTGACAATGAACCTCCGAGCTTCCATCCCGAAGTTCCACAAGGGGGTGTTGAACGSTCTAGCGGTGCGATCCAGGGTTGCGTTGTTGGCGAATCTTAGATGATTTTCTCCATACTCGGTGAGCTTTTGTAAGAACATATTGACTACGACAACCCAAGGATCTGCATCTACCTCTTCGTAGATCATAAAGCGTAGCTCAGTTGGTAGGGAATTGAAATGTTGTCGGAAGCGGGGGTCGCAAACGCCATAGAGATTGTTTGTGGACGTTGTCAAGTCTTCTTGCTGTCCATTTGTTAGTGATATTCTAGAAAAAATGGGCATTGATTATAGCAAAAGTACTGACTTTAGGGCGAAGGTAGTTGCGTTCCCGAAACTCGTTGATCAGTTTCATGCTTTGGGAGATGTCGTACTGGTTTAAGGTTAATACAACTAGCCCAAGAGAATATACTCGCATCTGTGATCGTAGTCGCGCTTTTGATTTAAGCATTTTACATACCAATATGGATGTGACCTCAGCTTCTGTGAGTTTTTCATTTCCCACTCTTGCTAGCCTTTTCCGCTCTGCTATTCTACTGGCCACATTGTCGCGCACGTCGGCAATGGTGACGGAGCCAGCTTTATCAGTACTTTCTCCACGCTCCTAGATAGTGATGGAATCAGTTTTATTGGGCTTCGTAATCGGTATAGCAAGCATACTTGTGTGCTAGGGTGTGCGGCTGGGAAATCCGCAGGTGACTTCAAGATGGGAGGATATTGAATCAAAGAACTCGCGGTACGAGGCTGACGACAACTGTTGGAATTTGACATACCATGGTAGTAGATTCTCACAAGGGGTTGAATCAATGACCTTGAGTGTGGGATCGTTACAAGAGGAGAAGCTTTCGATGTCGCCGTTGCGATGCGTTGGGCGCGGAGACTTGAAAGTTCGATCTGCGACCGCCAYGAAGCAAGACTGAGATATTTCAAATGGAAAGTACGCTAGCGGCGCTAGTGTGGCCCCTGCACAAGGAGCCATGCTTCGTTTCCGTTCCGCTTGATTCGTTCGGCGTTGAGCTTAACCGATACAGTGACTGAAGGCGTTCCATATTGTGGTCTTAGGGTGGGAGACAACAATTGTTCGGCAGCAGACTCACAAGGTAGTCAACAGCTTGACTGCTGACTACAGATTAGAAGTCTAGAAGGATTTTGATTGCGCCGTTATTACTTTCAAGATTTATACAGCTATCTCTTGAAACGGCGACGAGGAAACATCCCGAACGGGGTACATTGGTTGCAAGAGGCATTGACTTACTTCAACATACATATCCGTACTAGAAGCATTGCTATTGGTGGGATTGAGATCGTAGAATGCTCAGCAACTTCGCAATTCTGTGGGGTTTTAATAGGGAAGACGCTGCTAGCACGTGGCAATAGAAGAATATTGGATCAAATGCTTTGGCACTTCCGCACATCAGGAACTAAACTCATCGTCTTATTACCATGTTGAAGAGTTTCCATAGTAGCCAAGCTCCAGATGAATACAGCGGAGTAGCCACTGAATATCGAAGTGTCTCTTCCTATCACCGAAAGAGTTGTTCACCTATTCCGACATGTCAATACGGCGCCCTGATATCGGTATGATGCCTATGCGCACTCTACAGGAGCTTCTCGGACCTTAAACTTCTCTTTTGGATGCTGGTATTTGCACGGTATAGGGATAGCTTCGATTGTGTTCTCTCTGATCTTCGTTCCTTGATGGAAAATCCTTCCTAGTCACTTCGAACTTCGCGGTCATATTCTGGCGTCAGGGGGAAAAGACATATGGAAAACAGTAATGTGAGTGAATGCGCCCGGCATGATACCACAGAGGTTATTCCTTCCCAATCTGCGGCCATGCTTTCAATCATGCAGAAGGCTCTTTACGCAGGCGACAGTCTATTGTAAAGCACTGGGACACAGGGATTTCCTACAGGCAGCTGTGGCATCCACAAAGGGTTCATGTTGCAATCTTCTTCATGTGCCAATGRGTGTGGGMGAAGTTGTGGTGACGATGTTTTGACAAGATGTCGGCAGAGCATCTTCAAGTAATGTTTGTCACTTGCATAAGAAACCCCTGTAATTTCCCTTTCGCAGTTCAATTAAGCTTCCGCTAGTACATATTCCATATCCCTAGACTGTGGTATTCTTGTAATATGCTGTGGCCTTTCCGTCTTACCAAATTTCGCCTCCATCCCGCCATGACGAGATTTATCCATTTGAGGTCCATAACTACCTAGCTCGCATACAGGRTTCGGCTCTTCGCTCAATAATGTTTATATTTAGACGGGCTTCAAACGGKGTAGCGCCAAGGTGACTAGCAACCATTGCCCCATTACTGCGTGTATTTCGGTGGGCGGCCGCCCGGCAATTTGGTACTTGAGGTGGGGAGGAATTCGGCATTGGTATTTCCATTTCGATCCGCTGTRATTGAAGTAATGAGAGGAGTGAGGTTCGAATCTTCTGATTCCTGTACAGTACACGAATGGGTCAGCGATCACCCCCGGAGGCTGAAGAAGAAGGAACGACTAGACTGTTGCGCTACTTCTATCACAGATACGACCGGAAGCTGTCTCCAAGCCGGGTATGAAGGGCCCTGGATTGAAAGAGTCTGTGTGTCGTTTTCCCAGGTTGTTTCCCATGCTTCGTGTTTACGATCCTTTTCATGGCTGAAATCTACCCCACAAACGCTCCAGCCATGCGTCAAAGCCCCCGGGGTCCTGCAGAATGGCATGCAGGATTCCAATAATGATTCTTGAGTGATAATTCCGCGTTGCTTTCTAGTCGTTCAACGAATCGTATGCTAACTTGTGTGGGTAGTCCTATGAAGTCCGTGTTTGGTCGCAGAAGCCCTGGAGGGGATTGAAGTGAAAGAACGCTTTGTGCGAGGAATGATCCATTGAGCAATGCGCCATAAACATAGAGAAAATAGACACAAATAGTACTTGTTGTGCGAAAAATAGCTGGACCTGATCGTTTGATGGTGACCAGCCCCGTGTTTGGATGGTAAGCGAATGTCACACATGACCCACGAAATCATCCTCTCGAGACTTTCCAATATCTTTTCCGCGAAGACACTAGCTCCATACAGAATGCGATGGCGCTCAACTCCATCATCATCCACGCGATCTGTCTATCAGCAAACACGAGTTCTTTCTTCAAGTGTTCGACAAGACTTACCATACGATGAGAGACAACGAGAGGACTCAATTGATCAATTTCTTGCCTTTTTGCACACCTTGCCAGAAGATCTGTGGACAGAACTACCCAAGAAAGCGCCTCCTCGTCAGACAGATAACATTTCTTCGGCCCTGTCAATGTACTTTCAGGTCGCGGCAAGTGTTCAACACTTCCACTTTTTGTTGTTACTGCTAGTAGTTGCTGCCGCCGTTCCTGGGCGTAAACAACAACAACACAATGGAAGTCCGCGACACAATCATCATCACTATCCATGCTTCGGGACTGGTTCTTCCATATAGCAGAAAGATCGGACATCACTACACTCCATTTTTACGACCAGCCGACTTGTGCCAAACATTGCGCGGGCGACAGCGAAGTTTGGACCTTGCGAGACTTACGGGCCTACATTAAACGAGTAAGAGCGTGCTGACACAGATCTGGACTGGTCAATAGACACTATCAGTGAGAAGAAGCATCGGCATGGACAGTAGCACGTTCTTCATTGAAAGGGTGTCAATGCAATCATTCAAGGCTCAATTAGAGTCAGCATGGAGACCCACTCTAGCTTCAATCTTCTCTGGCGCCGGTAAGACGCAACTCCGCAAATGCTATAAAGATCCTGCTAACTGTAGATTGATCAGAATTTCTCTGGACTTCTCAGGGTTGACTCTATTGATGCTGGCATTACCAACAGCGGGTAATTCAGAAGGTTCGTCGTCTAGAACAGATGTCACAGCGCCGAAAGTGCTTCTGCTAATGAGCTCTAGCTATAGACCTTTGGTCTAGACAGCTTACTACTACGAGACTGACTTTCCTGGTGCTTATCGTGACGATCACATATCGCCATCTGGACCTACCCTTCTCGACCTCTATACTCTCCTCGAATTGCCAAAGACCATTTCGACAAGCTTACGAAGACTCAGAGTACCAGCATAAATCTTCCAATCGAAGATGCGAATAGATGGGAATCGAAAAGAGTACCAGTTGAATGCTCCTCTCGACTTTAAGGCAAGAAAAAGATCAGGGCGTGCAGAGACCTCAGAGGCCACCTACTACTTTTATCAATCCATACACTCCCCGCTACCAAGGTGGGATTCGGTGTCCCCCAGAATCAGAGCAGAATCGAAGGTAAGAAACAATCGTCCGACCAAGCCGCTGTAATAAGGATGCTAAGTCTTCTAGATGACGGGAAGGCAGGAAGTCCAGAAATTCAGATGGAGAGCGACGTTAGTAGCTGTGCAGCCCAAGTGCCTGCAGTGGAAGCCTACAGGCTCTAGCAAGCCAGACGAGGACTTTCCTCACACGACGTGGTTTCCTCAGCTGGTGTTAAGTTGTGGGTAGTGGATATCTCCTGCCTGAGAAGTGAAGATGGACTCAAATAGAGTAGCGGATCTGAGAAGAGGAAGGAGAGCTTGCTACAGAGCTGCACGCTCGAGGATCTCCTTTACAGCCCCGTTCACCATCTCAGCTTCCGAAGAAAACTTGTTCGTATTCGGAAGGTTCTGTTCGAAACTTTTCGGGCGTTCTATTTTGTCAGCGGCCCATGGAACCGAATTCTTTGTCGGTAGGAGGGATGATGTGATCGTTCTTAGCTTCCCGATGATACGAAGCGAACTAAAACCTCGGATACAGCTACACTGGATTTTCTTTCCGTTATAAATATCGGCGTCTTCAGGCTCCTGCAGGCTCTTCCCTTGGAATACTTAGGTTCCTGCACTCTCCTTCCGACAGCACTTGGTCATGCTTAGTGCGATTAATGTCGAGATGACATTTCGACGAACCGAAAAATGGCACTACGAAGCGGAGGACTTCTAAATCTGGAAATTCAGACGTTTATGGAGAAGCAGACACTGGCATTGCTGCCGAGGACTGCTGAGCGGTCACCTGGCAATCTTCGCACGATGTCTCATTCAATGTCTTCGACGAGCGTGTTCCCATTGAAGAAATGAATTGCGAGAGATGTAAAGCCTAGAAGAGTCTTCGATACTGGTGATGATTGAAACTATCTGGAGTCTATCGAACTTAAATCGCGCCAAGAAGCCACCCGCTGGTAATTTGTAGATCTGCAATTGAAGATGGAGCTAAGGAATAGAACTGGATGTAAGAGGCTCGGATTACCTGTAGGCTATATACAGTGTGTTCACATATTAATCAGATTAATCATGTTAATCAAATTAATCATGATTAGATTAGACTAGATTTAATTAATAACTTACCTTAATTAGATTTGATTAATCGATTTGATTAATTAAATTAATTAATAATTAATTAATTAATATACTATAAATAGATATATAGTATATAGTAGACTTTAGAGTAGATATAGGGGTTATCCTCGCTTAACTTCTTAGTTATAAAATAGAAATAAGCGAGAAATACCCCTGAATTATACTTACTAAGTATAATCCTACCTCTCTAATTAGCTCGGCTAGTATATTAGTTATATTAATTATATTAATCAGATTAATTAAATTAATTATAATTAGATTAGATTAGATTTAATTAATCTAATTATTTAGTTGATTAGATTTGATTTAGGGTTATTAATCAAATTAAATCTAATCATTTAACACACTAGCTATATATATACTAGACTGCCCAGTTACACTTGCCGTACTAATAACTATGCCTCACTCCTTCCTTGAATTATAAACTTAGTTTGCTCAGCTTTAACCATTCTTGACCCCCTACACGTAGCCGAGTAAGTATTCATGATTTATTACCAGCCCTGAATACTCCACAGAAGCGTTTTCTGGCTCTCTAATTGCTTGCCCCTAGCCAGACTAGTTAGATTCTTCCTCAAGTGTATCATACTACCACTAACTAAATCATGTACTATCGGTTTCTACGCGAAGTTATGTTCTTGAAATTGAGAGCCAGCTGCGTACAGTGCTGGGCATCTAGAAACTTTTCCACAGAGATTCCATGATTCTAATTCTAGTTAGATATTTTCAGTACTATTTCTACTCAAAGTGCAAGGTCGGTTCATACCTCTCAGGGGGTAGATTAAATGCTGACTAAGGATTTTACATCACCGACATCAGTATCGGCCCTCTCGGGAGATCTTCCGGAGCGCTTCGGGCCGAGCCTCCGCGCGTCACCTCATACTGCTCTGGAATTCTACTCGAAATCTGGATCCAGTCTGGAATAGTTCAACTAGTATGTGAAAAGGAACTGAATGCCTCCATAGAGGACCTGAGTGAATTCCACGGAATTCCACGTGCCTGACGCTCGCTGTGTGTAAGCTTTGCCGGAGAGGCAGGGCTACTTGTGAACTGCAACACTAAATATTCTAGGGCCTCCCAATGCTCTGAGATATACCTTGAGGGATTCTAACAAAGCATTGACGTCGTCTGCTTGAGTGTATGTGTCGAGAAGTGCCTTGGTCGCTTGAGAGTTAGGACTAGTTGAAGTGTCTGTAGACCTGCTCCCGGTGTTCAGGCTAGTGTGTGTTGTCTTAGTGTCTTTCGCATATTAAAGCATAATGTGCTAAACAGCAAGAGTCAATAGATTATAGTATACCTTAGAGCTAATTAAAATATTATAACAAGCCCTAAACAGGTCAAGTAAACGTGTAGTAAGTCTCTTGTGTCTTTATTGACCTCCCAGGTGTGCCCCTTTTTCTTTCCACCAGGAGATCTGGTTAGTGATCGTTGCTCGTGAACAAACAAGAGACTGCGGATGCATGACTATGGTTTCTATTGCTGCATTCTACCATGCTCTCTAAACTCTTGGTGAATCCAGAATATGGCACACGCGCGCGCGACGTGGACCCACTCTACCTTTCACCAGCAGCCTTCTCAAGTGTGTACCCTCGTATATCAAGGAATCTCTCCAACCGCCTTCCCTCGGTCTGGTTGCTCTCATCAAATTTTGTTGCAAACTACCAGAGGGCTTGATCTATCACGACAAGCGTCGCCTATTCTTCTCGACGCGTAACGCCACACGATCTACGCCATCAACATGCTGAATAACGGTCTTCTTAGGCTACAGAATACTCTGCTAGAGATGTGGGACAGAAGAGAGACCACGTCCCAGCCACAGCTGAAGAATACGTCTGTCTCGCGCTACAACAGTCCGCCGCCATCAATCTCCGACGTCAGTACCCTCCCGTCGCCTGCGAGTGGCACCAGAATTACTCCACGAAAGTTGATCGAACACCGGTATGACTTCAAGGGTACGAACACCCCCAATATACGAACCAGGGCATCCGATCAATCTCGTCGACGACTAGCCAGTCACGCTATGCTACCAAAGGCATCTGTAAGCCAAGGACTTCCTCTTGCACAACTTGCCCCGGAAATACGAGTGGCGATCTTTGGTTTCGCCGATCTCGACTGGAAGAACAGACCATCGATACCGGAGATGAAAGACTCGGAGGGAAGAACTATGCCACCACTTATCGTAGCACTTCGTGGGAACCAGGTTATGTATCGAGAAGCTTTGGAGATCTTTTATGCGAAGGCTATGTACGTTTTCAGTGCCAACGGCTACGATGGACCTCTTCCGATGAGTGAGGCGTCAATGATGACTATTCAAAAAGCTGCGATTGATTGGTAAGTTTATAAGACTCTTCAAACAAGCCTTGGTTGAGCACAACTGACTTTCCTCATAGTCGTGTTATTCGGGTGGATCGTAGTAGACCACGGAGCAGCTTTACTCACGACGAAGTCTTCTACGTAATGCCTCTGCTTCCCCATGTCAACAAATATTGTAGAAACATTCAGGAGATACATCTGCGATTCTCCGCTGAAGGTTTCACCGAAAGGGAATACCCACATCTGAGACGAGTCTGGGCTGCTCTCTCACACTTCTTCTGCACTATGAAGCTCCGTAAAGTGTTCATTCAGGTGTTCTCTCAGCCGTCTATGTTCAACCACACTGGGCGCGGATCGTTAGATCGCTACCTGGTCGAGATGGGCACGGTTGCTGATTTGGCACATACTGGGTATCCTTGGAAAGGATTTAATGGGGAGATCAAGACCATAGAAGGGCCTACGGCATCCGCACATCAGCATTTGGTAACACGAGATACAGGCAAGATGATAATGGGATGGGAGTTGATTACGAAAAATGAGAATGGAGGTTTGATAGACTGTCCACGGTGCAAAAGGGTCGGACTCTAGATGCTGTTATTTTTGAGTTCCTTAGTTCTGTTCCGTGCTACTCTCGAATCGCGGTAGTTATGAATGCCATATAGTATTCGTTCTCACCAGTAGCAAGACTATGATTCCAACTTTCACCAAAAATTAACGCACATAGTGCAGTCGGTCTCTAGAGGTGTAATTGCGTGAGAAAACCCTTATCTCAGACTCGAGTAGAGATTCCAGCGTACTGAAGTACCCAGTCGAATAATTAGTAAGAGATGCTGCTCTCCAACATATACCCGGATATTGATTGAACGATCGTAGTTTTTGAGCGCAGTGAAGTCAAGAAAGAATGGAGGTTGTAAAAGAAACAATAGAACCACCTTCTAGATAATCCATTATGAGTGCCGGGAGGTGTCCGTGAGAAGAAACAAAACACCATCATTAGCGGCTCAGACAATTAGAATTAACCGTTCAAAAGAACACGGTCTCGCTAGGACCGCTCGAGGAACTCACTGTCGAAGTTCATAGCTACATGCTGCCGTGCGGACCGCATCATCTCTGCTCAAGGTCCGAAGACGCGCGTGAACGATCTGGTGGCTAAGGGGAAGGGTATTCGAACGAGAGCGAAGCTTGAAGAGGTCCATTGCTACGACACACCAGCTTGGCCAGTGTATTCACAAACTACTTAAACTACTCAACTCAACTCAAACTACTTAATGAGTTGAGTTGAGTAGTAAAAATTAGGTTGAGTAGTTTAAGTAGTTTAAGTAGTACGGTATTCATGAGTACAATATTAGATTCATGATTAAAACGCTCTTCATAAGTACCATATGGTACCCATGAGTAACACAGAGCGTGATTATTCTAATCGATGATGTAATCTATACTACGTCGTCTAGAGGTGTATTAATTGTGAGGATATTTGGCTTGCGCTTCTTTCTTATAGGTTGATTCTACGACTTACTCTGGTGCTTGAGGAAGATGTCTCGGATTCGGAATCTGATTCCAATGACAGGCCTTGCTAAAGCTATCTCTTTGGTAGTAGTAATCCCCTCCTCGCCTTGTAATTGCTTTAGAGAGCCGATTCATCATCTACACTATCGGTATTAATATCCTCACGCCAAGGGGCTTTATTATCTATGGGCACAAAACTAAGATTTTCCGCTACGTGCGACAAAACTAAGGGATTGATCAATTTGCGACCGCGGGTACTACGCTCCGTGGTACTCATGAGTATCATATGACACTCGTAAGGCTATATATTATTTCTGAACACTATATGGTACTCACTAATGCCATGTCGTGTTCATGGACACCAGAAATCATGAACAACACGGAACAGATCGTAAAACAGAGTGGTGTCTACGTGGAATAGCAGACTGCTTGATGCGCAGCCTGGTCAGAAATGTAAAATTCTTCACAGCTGTCTTTTTATATGCAAAGATCAAGAACGATACACTCGATGGCAGCGCAATTGGCATTACTTCTCTCTGCAATGTGTAACTCCAAGTCATGTTTTATTATTTTCCCCAAGCAAGTACAGTACTTCGGTATTGGTTGTTTTGTGACACTTCTTACATCTTCCATCCTTCTACTAAGTAGCAAGAAGCGCGAAGCTGCATCTGATAAACAGTCATGAATATCACCTGGTCCCTGCAATAAGCTCAACGAGGTATTTATGTCCCATCCTGAAGCTCAATTGATCCTCATAGAGTGACGCATATAAACTCCTCCCTACAGCTCATTTGTCCACCGCTTTTTCAATTGTTCTCGAAGTAGCCTTGGTACCATTCCCTTGCTTCTCTCTCCAATACTTGTTGTTTTCTTGTAATACGATGTGACTGCCGCACGCTATGGGCCTATGGCGCATTGTCTTAATCCACACTAGCATTTTCATTGCAATTCCCCCAGCGGACGTAAAGCTCGGCTAGGAGGCCGCAGATGCCATTCTTCAGCATATCTTTATTGCCAGTGTACCAGGWAAATTTCGGGATCCCTTCAGCCCAGGCATATTCCTCTGGCATATATAAAACGTCTTTCGTTTGTGATCTGGGTCTGAAAAGAGTTCAATTCAAGCGACCCAACGAGCCACGCCCAGAGTGCTTTGACACTTGTATGTAAGAAACCCAAGGSCTTCTTTTCGAGATTGAAGTATAGTTGGATTCGAGATTGGTTATTCCTCCTTTGTAGTATTTCCTTCCGGTACACTATGGCTTTCCCCCCAGATCGTACTTTCCCTCTGTCCTTGAAGAGCGGGTTTTACCCATCCGGATTTTCCTGTCCGTAGCCTCCCCTGCCTTAGGTCCTCCACTTGTTATGTCTCGGTTCCCAGTGGATCCAGCTAAATGCAGACAGCGTCAAGGAAAATGGTAGGCGCTAACTGCAACCGCTCTTGTGTTCGTACGTGTAATTCGATAGGAATTTGCGCTCTCGCTTGGGCCCCTGAGTTTGCGAAGAATTCGTAATTCAAAATAGGAAGATTGACACGCTTTGTTTCGAGTAGGTCTCTAGTGCTCAGAGATCTCTGCTTTGCATTGCTGCGCGCACCACGGTCAGCAGGCTTCCCAAGGAATTGTCGCAGAAGAGGTCAGTAAACACTGCCACACAGCAAGTCAGAGGATGGATTGATAACGTGTTCTCCGACCGGCGTTCGAAGAAGTAGTATGATAGTTTGCACCTTGCCAAAGAAACCTGAAGCGCTTGTTGTTTGTCTGCGGAGATCCGGGGTACTCTGCGGATCGCAGTCCTGTCGCAAACACTTTGGCCGCAGTTCAAAGACTTCAACAATGAGCCAGACAGGATGGTAATGACGTGAAGAGCCTCGCGTCGCATATCTGCGATCGTRGCAAGACTTGCTGCGACTTTTGCGCTATTCGATACGGCATTGATGTCAGGTCCGCGATGCATTGGGCCACTGAGACAGGAAAAGATTAGTTTGCGAGACAGTCTGTCGAGCCATACCCCATTGAGCTCCGATAAAGAGTTGAGGATTGATACGGTTGATAATCAGCAATTGATGTTGTTTTGTTCTGTTCGATTTTGGTCTACTCATTAATCAAAATATCGGGACCCACCCCCTCATGTGGGCTGGCAGGCAAGCGAATGTCGCTCTTCGAGCACCAAAACCCCCAATTCTCCAACGCCCGTCACTGAAAYACGCTCCCTCCATTGGACTCCGTTGTTAGCAATCAGCACATCTCAGGACCACCATAATTCATCTCACGCCCCCCAAACCCTTTCTTCAACACCCACGACGCAATACATCGATATCGATCTACGACGCCCAATCGCAAGAACATAGGCACAAGGAACGCGATACTGGCGGCCGCGAATCGATAACAACCACTCCAGCCTCTCCTTCGAACCCTTATTGCTCATTGAATCGAAGTCACCGCGAACCTACATGCTCATCAATCTCATTCGCGACAGGTAGGTGTTTTGTTGACCCTCTCGTCACCTCCGCAGATTGCGTTTCCATTGCCAGTGAGCTATGAAGGACCTCAATCTGGTCTAAGTTGGTCATCTCAGCATCAAAAGCAACTTTCCGGCTTTCCTATCCTTTTGCTATAAAGGCCATTGATATGACTGCAATACACTCGTGTTCTGAGCATCCTGCGAAGCCAATGGCAGAAAGAATCTGATTGCTGACCTTTCAATCAAGTAGGGCATATAGAAAGCTAGCACACCATCTTCCAACCCTTCACATTGTCACGGTACTTTACACTGGTCTGTGAGCACTTGACTACTGTCTTTCGAAAACGCTGACGGCTTGGTTGCAGACTACCATGGATTCCAATCCCAGGCGTTCACGGGCATCACGGTTGTTGAAAACACCGTTCAAGAAAGCGTACAGAAGGTTGAAACGCGTTAAAACTTTCTTTTCTTCATTATCACAGTCTTGCAAAGACGTTATCAGAGGTCGCACCCCAGTCGTCGAACTCGACAATCAACGCAATTTTGTTGGAGCATCTGAGGCCCCAAGCTTCGATGATGAACGCCAGTCCGTCCACACCTCTCGCCCGTTCACTGGATGGTATATCAGAATGTTAGACGAAACAATATGGTTTCCAGAGCCGCAACTCTTCCGAACATCATTTCTCTATGGCACAAATGAAGAAGGACAGACGCATATCGGCACCGCGTGGGGGATAATTGGGAGTGGGAACTACCAATTCGAGTCAGCCGATCGGCGGATTGTGCTGACCTTAACTACTTTAGATTCAGACGAGGAATGGGATGAACTAGAGGAATGGGATGAACTAGAGTAACCATCAATTGAGCACAAGTTTCCATGATAAGATACAAGTATTAAATCTCCTAGTAGACAGAGAGAATAGCAGGCTAGTGTGTGTTGTCCTATAGTCTTATGTATAGTAATATATAATAAGCTAAACAATTAGTAAATTGACAAATTACTTAAACTACTCAACTTAACTTAAACTACTTATAAGTTAAGTTGAGTTAAGTGAAGTAGTAAAAATTAGCTTAAGTAGTTTAAGTAGTTTATACTATAAATAGAATATATACTATATAGAACTATTATAAGTTATATATCTAAACTAATACTAAATAATTAACTACTTATAAGAATCGTTCTCGTTATAATATCAAGCTCCCCTAATTACAAAGCTTATATACTAAACCTTATATATTATAGGAGGGCACTATCTAAGTAACAACTTCCCTCTAACTAAAGCCCCTAAATATACTATAATGTACGGTTTGTCGTAGTTGAGATCAGGCATAGCGAATACAAGGATAGTAGAGTCTATAAGTAGGTAAAAAGAATTAACTTATAATAGTAAATAAACAAAGGTAACTAAGTAACTATAACTTCTAATAATATTATTTTAATAATATATATAAAAGAGGGTATAGGTTAAATAACTATCT